>VXAA01004523.1:72298-276855 GCA_013399115.1 Anseranas semipalmata | reverse complement strand
GGCCGCCGGGGGCGGGCCGGGGGCCGCCATGTGGAGCGTCGCCGGCGGGAGGAACGCGGCGCCCCCGGGGCACCGCCCGCAAACTTCGTTCCTCGTCGCCCGGGCCAGCGAGGGGCCGGAAGGGGCCGGCGACAACGGGGCCGTCACCCACCCGCGGCCAAGCCGGTGTCTGTGTGAATCAGGAGCGGATCACAGAGGCACAGGACGNCCCGCCCTTGGCGCGGTACAAGAAGCGCGGCGTCTTGGCGGCGGGCGGGCGGCGGGGCCGAGCCCTCCGCGGCCGGCGGGGAGCGCTAGGCGGGCTGCGNGCCGGTGTCTGTGTGAATCAGGAGCGGATCACAGAGGCACAGGACGGTTGAGGCTGGCAGGGACCTCTGGTCCCACCTGGTCCCACCCCTGCTCAGGCAGGGACACCCAGAGTAGGTGCCCAGCACCACGTCCAGGCGGCTTCTGAAGGTCTCCAAGGAGGAGCCTCCACAGCCTCTCTGGGCAGCCTGGCCCAGGGCTCCGCCACCCGCACAGCACAGAAGTGCTGCCTGGGGTTCAGGGGGAGCCTCCTGGGCTCCAGTTTGTGCCCACTGCCTCCTGCCCTGGCACTGGCCCAGCATCCAAGTGAGGAATCAGCCCTGCAAGCCACAGGCAAATCCCACACCGCTCCTCCACTTCAAGTGAAGCGGGAAGCTTCTAAAGCTTTAGAAGCTTCAAACTTCTAAAGCACACCTACATCCTTTGCAGATACAAGGATATCTTTTCTGAAAGCACAGAATTTGCTCATAACTGCAGCACATCGTTTGTATTTTTGATTTTACTATGTTCTCACCACTATTTACCTTTCTGTTTATCCAGGATGTTTTATTAATGGAGTGTGTAGCATTTGGCAAATTGTCCCCCCAAAAGGTAAGAAACTAAAGCAATGGACATCATTAAAAACAGACACTTACTGCTGTCTTTTGCAGGATCAATTTCTCGCCCTACAGTTCACGACAGTGCAAAAGTGGTACCAAACCCTGCACACGGCTGTTGTTTTGTAACTGGCTCTTTAAACCGTAATGTTAGTACATGTGATTTTTTTTTCCATTTTCTTTCCAAAGTCTTTAAATCCCCCCAAATAACAGAAAATGATATTCAGGGTTTGATCTAACAAACTTCACAGTAAAAATGCCATTTTGAAGCCAAATGAAACTTCATGAAGAATGTTTATGGAGTCACACCTGGAGTGTATTCCATTGAGTTGATGTTTGAAAAATAATATTTGTGCTTGGATAATAAAAAAAGATCACGAAGAGTCAACAGAATTGTGCTTTGCTGCAGAACGAAAACCCATCAGAAGTTCAGCACTCAGGGATGGAACTCATGACCACTCAATTACAGGAAAAAAGTGACTTCTTAGTGAACTCACTGATGAGATACTTTTACCACATGCATGATATTTTCATTTTAAGACAACTATAATTAAGTATTCCTAATAAAATGTGTTTCGTGTGACACCACAGGCACTTAATTTGGGACAAGATAAATCCTCCTTTCCTCCTCACCAGCAACAAATGATGTCCAGGGCAACTTGTGTATGCTTTTAGATGCCTCACTCAGGCCATATTCCAAAAGGTACTTTTAGTTGGTGATGGCACCGGATGAGGCACTCCAACTTGAGACGGACACTCAGTTAGCCTGCAACACATCCAGCTCTTCCTCTAAAATCACCCTTTGTATCTGTACCAGTGCTACATCACGTTAAAGTATAGTTGAATTGCAGAGTTAACTTCTTCGGTTTACAGTTTACTCTAAAAAGGTATGTTACTAAAATACTGCAAAGCAAACACCTCTAAAATAAATAAAGATTATAATGATAATTATATGATAGTAACAATAACAAATCTCTAATATACAGCTATCATGTAATTGGCAAAAAATAATAAAATGTGTTGAAGTAATTGATAAAGATATTTTAAAGAGATTTGACTGTAAAGTTTTCTACCTATAAAAACAAAAGCAGACAACTTTCAACATTTTTATCAATGTAAGATATGGCAGAAAAATCACTGTTTGTGGCTTGTTTTATCTTAATAATCATTTATGACTGCTTTTGAGAAGTTGAATGCAAAACTGGGGTGGTGTGCCTGGTGCACCAGGCAATGTGCTAACAGACACTTACAGGTGATGCGTGGCCCCAGCGGGAATTCAGCTGCGACCCAGAGGCTGTGCAGCTGTGCTGCGGGCCCCTGCATGGCTCAGGCACTCAGCCCTGAACAAAACTTAGTGGCCACAGCAATTACAATGAGTCTCTGTTGCTAATATTGTATAGTATATAATAAAAGTGGTACTGTCATTGATAAAATCAGTCTCTACCAAGACAATCACTTTAAATATTCCAAAATCCATAATCAATTCCAAATTACCCCAGTTAGAGGCTGTGACACAAGACACCTATTCAGCAAACCTATGACAAAGCACTGGATCACAGTCTTGTCCAATCCTCTTTAATATGCTTTTCTCTCCCGATTTTCCGTCTTTAGAATAAAGGTTCAATGGGAAGAATGAAAACAAAGACAAAGAACTGAGATAAGACAACAACTGCCCATGTTCTGGGATCTGGGGAGGCTTCCCTGGAACAGCTGACAATGATTGCATTATACAAATAATCTAATTGATGGCAGTCTAGACACATGTCTTGACAGCAGAAAACAGGATTACCACCTTGGCTCCTGAATGCAAGATAAAAGCATCCATTGCCATAAAGGGGTCCTTAAAACCCTGTGTGCATTTTCAAGGGGATTCTCCAGTGCTGACATTATGGAAAGGTGACCAAGTTTCCTAACACCCCATCTTAAACCTGCAGTTGAGGAAGGCATTCTGGGAATGGGTCTGCTAAGGAGTTATTGCCCCTTTTGTCATCACCCTTTCTGCTCTTCTGTCAATCATTGACCACAGATTTCTTTTGTTTGCTGCACACAGGGTTTGCCTTAATCATGGTTGTCTTCAGAAAAGGCAATGCAGCTGCGTAGCCTTCTACACATCTTAATTGTCTTTAATTTGCACTATACCTATCAACCATTAGGCATAAGATACTACAAGTATAATTCAAATTCTTTAATCACTTTCCAAAGGCTTCAATACTTATGAAAAATCTTTGTGCAATGTGTCAGCTAAAAGAAGGGTGAGTGGCTTCCTCTGACAACATGGGGGACAGTCCCCAACATGTCCCTCTGAGATGTAGTCCACACCAAGCTTTATTTAACTGAGTTTTGGCCTTGTCTTTTTACAGCTCCAGCCTTCATGAAACAGAGACAGCCAATGCACTTCAACAGAGACAAAACACTTGATATACATCCACAAGGGCCTCCAAAAAGAGTTAGCTGAATTATCTCCCCCTCAAAAAAAAAAAAAAAAAAAAAAAAAAAAAAAAAGAGACAACCCAGCCTTTATCTAATTCTAGGAATACAAAAAGGGAAAATAAATACCAGTGTTAACTGGAGGAAAGTTATTATTCAAGGAACGTCCCATAATTTGTCCAGGTTACGTATCACTGGGATATAAGATTGCAATTATTACTGAATTCAACCTTTTCTTTTTTTTTTTTTTTTAAGCTAAAGCAATACACTGAAAAGATCATTAAATTACTGCCCAGTGTATGATAGTGTTATAGATGTAGTAACTAGCTGTTACTTACTGTAATTTGATAAATGTTAGGACTGTGCTGGTGTCCTCATGCCTGCAGAGAGGAGCATGTGGCAGCTCCAGCCATGCACATGAAAGGGGCATGGTCCTGAAAGCTACAGGTCCTTCATAAGGTAATGGCTGTTTTTACTGTTTCCCAACATACAAAAAATAACTATTCTTGCCTTGGTATTTTCTTGATTGTGACTAACATGATCATGAACTCCATGCAAGAGTCACCCCATGCAAGTGTATTCCTGGGGCCACTGCTCCCAGTCCATGGTCTGAGTCTTGCAGCATGAACCATCTGTGGTCTCCTACTCTCCTTGAAGATTTATGATATAATGAACACTCCTACATCAATCAGAATACCAGTTTTCTAAATTGCAGTTTTAAAAAGTCAATACATTTTGCATTTTCCAAGCATCCCCTATAAAGGCAACCACACTTTTCCTTCTGCTGAAGCAGTAACAGCAATTTTTTCCATTCTCCTGATTCTTTTGGCATTTGCTACTATAAGGTCAACTCCACCCCAAGTATCAAGCTAGGTCCACAGTACAGATTTCTACCAAAATAGCTTTGCTGACTGACACAGATATTCTGGGAGAATTCCCTAGTTGTTAGTCCAAGTGTGGTTATATCAGCAAAGCAGTGTTCTACTAGAGCTGCTTGTGTTGCATGCCCACTCATTTGCTGGCACCCCATTCCAGAAAAGTGCTCCTGGTGTTCCCGTCACCTGAACAGTCTGTGCCGGTGGAATTCTACCTGTAAGGAATTTAGCCCCTGTAAGGATCACTTCAAAGTTCTGCCTTATACATTTTAAGACCCCATACAGATTGGAAGAGCTGAAAGAAATGGTTTTCATGTCTCTTCCAAAACACAGATTTCAATTTCTAAGAATAGAATTTAGAAATTTTGAAAGAAATGGCTTTCATGTCTCTTCCAAAACACAGATTTCAATTTCTAAGAATAGAATTTAGAAATTTTAACAAGGTGGGAATGGAGAAGTAGTAAGATTCTTCTTGCTAGAAAGATAGGATGCTTTCAGATCCATGAAGATACCAGTTTTAATTTTTTAAACAATGTTGTAGGATTGCTTGTCCTGCAGTTGGCATTCTCTTCTGTATTATGCCTTAATGAACATGAATAAAATCTGGAAATATAAGTCTCTCTGTTGCTTTAATGCTAATATTATTCTTAGTTAAATAAAATGTATTTAACTTTCCCCTCTGATGTTTACCATAAAACCACAAAAACAAAATAAATCATACTTTTTCTAAATAACAGAGAGAGTTGCTAACGTCCTGGCACTGCAGTAACGCAGTGTAGCCAGCTCACAAATAGCTGAGAGGTCAGCACTGGAGCAGAAAACCTTTACACAGCTAAGTATTTCTATTTTGATTAAAATAATTTCACACCTTCCTGATCACAAGGTAATCTGCAAACCACAAGGTGTTTTAGAACTCAGCAAAATATATTACTTCATAATGCTTCATCAGGGTGAGAAATAAAGAGCACAGAAATAAAAATGTTCTTTTAAAGTATTTTTTTTTTCTTTTTTGAGAAAGAAACCCACAGGAAACAATATTAGGCTGTAAAAAAAAACAACACGATTTTATAAAAAAGACATAGATGGAGTCTATCTGCTCTTTTTATTTAGATCCTAATCTACCTTTTTGTCTCTGAGAAGAGAAATCTACATGCAGTAACCTTCTTTATAATGAAACAAATCCATCAGCTTAAAAACAAACAGCAGGTATTCACATATAGTCTCAAATATTATTTCAGCTGCCTATGTACTCCATGGAAGGTTTTCAAAACCTCTTACATGAGACAATGTAATTACTTTCTGAAACTGTAACTTCATGAAACATGGCTCGTTTTCCTCTATAATTCAGCCTTCAGTACAGAAGTGACAAAACCAGTACAGAAATACTGCACTTGAGCAGCTTGGGGAGCACACTGTACTGCACAAGGAATATGCAGAGGTAACGCACCTGTGTTGATGCAGCAATCTGCTGGTGTTACTTAACAAGATATACTGTGGAAAAGCACCCTGTTACCTTTATGCTTGTATTTTTCCAGAAAAAAAAAAAAGACAAAAAAAAAAAAAATACTGAGCTGAAATGTGTTTTGCAGACAGCATGTGGAAATGACAAATGGAGACAGGGTGGAAAGCAAGGTATGTATCTGTCACCCACTGCTCTCTGTCTGTGCAATGTCTAGAGAGCACACAGCTTGCTGAGCCGCTGCTGCTAAAATACAGGGCTGGTTAGATGTCTGCCCTGTGAGACTATTACATTATCGTCAAGCGGTGAAAGCTTTGGGGAGCCCAAATGTCAGCATTGTAAGAGGACATTTGTCTTGCAAGTCTGTAACCTAATTTTGACATACCCTGTAGAAGGTTAACGTATATTAAGCAGGGATGATTTTGCAAAGTTCTGTGCCTGTTATGTTCTCTGTTTTTCTTGACACCACGGACGCAACTTATAGGCAGCACCCTACGCCTCACCCCCTGCCTCACCCAACGCAGAGCGACCACACCGCGCTCCTCTGAGGCTTCCCGTGCTACGCAGAGACCGGCCATGGGCACCCAGCTCCAGCCGGTTGGCCAGCCCAAATTTCACATCCGACGGGTGCAAATGTATGTGGTGCGAGGACTCCAAATCTTAACGAGGGTTTTAGAGGGGGACCCTACTTAGAGAGCTCAATTCGCTAACGAAACACCTTCATTTGAATGGTCGGCTCTAAACTCTCAGGCTACAGAGCGAGAGCCTCAGTCGGTGTGCACTGGGATCCTGCCAAACGAACAACAAAAACTGCTCTCCAAACAAAGTCTAAATGAGCAAGAGGAAACAAATATATTTTTATCTACTGATGCCATGTTTAACTGACAAAATCACAAATTTTATCTTTATTTTATAAGGTTTCACACTGTTTGTCTTTCCTGCAGAGGAATGTGCGCTGTTGTCATTACACTGCTCTCATTTCCATGGTGTTTGAGTCATAGCAGTGTCTCTTCATCCATGATCACACAATCACATGAATCCCAAAATCCCATTGCTGATGAAAAACAATTTTATTTTGCTCTTTCACTTGTTTTTATTCTGGTAATCTACAGCTACGTCTGCGTGAGTAAGTGCAGTACCAAGGCACAATCTGAGGCACTGGAACTCGATCATTTTACTGCTACGCTGTTAAGAGCATCTCTAGCAGAGTACCAGCCTGAACATCTAGCGCTCCTCCAATAAAGCCCTGCTTCACGAGTTGAAGTGGAACAGCAATCACTTCCAAAAAGCTGATTTGGAAGGAAAGAGAGTTGCAGAGTATGGATTTGGGTAATTCTGTGCCAGCTGGACTGAGTGCCAGAGAACAAGCCTGTGTGTTTTAATGCGATGTAATGTAATACAGAGGAAACCTATTTCTCTCAGATATGGCACACCTGGAGATTTAAAACTGCCAGGCAGGAATTTGACTTCAGGTACAAAATACGAAGTTCACTTGCCAAACAACTTATCTGGCTTCAATACGCCATGCTACAACAAATAACTTAGGAAACAAGTTAGCTGTTTGAAAGCCAGTTAGCCACGCTATCATTGTATTAATGAGTTCAAAAGTGATTCAAAACACCACATGTGGCATTCTAATTGCTGTGAGTAACCTGGAACTCTGAGAAACCGCTGACACTTTGCAGATCATCCTGCATTAAGTCCACACCACTTCTTGTGTGGCCGAGTGACCGCTGGTGGGTGTATGGTCTGGCCAAAAGGGGGCATTGGCAGCATATACATGCCTTGTTAAACTGCACAGCACACGAGAGCTCTCCTAGCCAAAGGTCAATGCTGTTGAAAACATTGATGCAACCTTCAAGGGAAATAACTAGCACATTGTCACCTTCTTAGATGTAAAACCAATACACCAAGAGTAGTATGCATGCCTCTTAAATACCTCTTAATTGAAATGTCATGCCAAATACTGCTAAGAACATAAATGTTACACAGATTTGGGAAATTCCCCAAAGAATTTAAATTCTATTAAAATGGCAGTTTAAGGCTATTTCCCTGAGATTTCATGTTATGTATGCAGAAATGCTACACATTTTTCTTATACATTTTTGCAGTTTCCAAAAATAGTGACCTTTCACCATATCTATCCATCTATATCTATACACATAGGATTACATGTAAGGCCACACTGGACATCTTTTCATAATTTCATATTTAGGGACTGAGAATAACAGATAGAGAGCTATAAAATTCCATGGACTAGTATTAACTCCATAGACTACTATGACTATTATTACTGGTAGTAGCACTAGCTAATATTTACTACAGACCAGATGTGCTGACGTAAATTTGGCCCCACACCTGACCTGTGTTGGATCCTGCAAAATGTTGAGCAACTTTAGCTTCTCTACCTACATTGGGCTTTAGCAAATAAAATTTACTTCTCTAGCTAGTAAGGTGTCCCATCCAAGATGATCTAAAAATATCCTTAAATATAGAGAATGCCTAAAAATAGTGTAGCATGATGTCATAAAGATGTAACAGGCTACAATGAAAGCATTTAAAACATTTATACATCAAAATGCTCCATATTTTCTTGTATCCACATTCTTCATTTCAACTATAGGTATGTTTTTCAGGCATGCCCAATTCGAGGTCTACATTTTCAGCACAATGAAGAGCAAATATTAGGTAGAAGAGCTATATTTTCTTTTCCTAAGTTAATTTACATAGAAATAAAATCATACCAGTCATCAGTGATATCATTCATCACATCATTCAGGCACTTTTGACTGTCGCACTGAACCAAATGCAGCAACCCAAATGTTAAATGGAGAGTAACAACAGCCCACAGTACATTTCCATGGCAGCTGGCAGATCCAGGCACTGTTACACCAGGTTACGGGGTAGGTCAGGCTGCATGGATAACCTCTCCTGTAACTTAGGTACAGGTATCAGACCAATAGTGCAATTGGATTGCACACTGCACAACACCGAATCACAGAAAAAGACGTAAAGTGAAAGTCCTAGGAAAAGCGCGCTGTGATTGCTAACATTTCACAGAGCATACAGTGCTTTACAGATTTCCTTCAAAGTCTTCCACAGATAACTGAATCAAGGCTGCTGAGAAGACAACCCTTGGTCTTCAGTGTCTTGTGACCCTTACAGCACTATACAGCTCTTTTTAAATTTTTAGAGGAAACAGTTTAGAGGAAACATTTTTAAAATTTAATATACTTCTATCCAGGCACATACCTTCAATTTATTTTTCAAACTGTGGTTTGCTAATAATACCAAAGGAAATCCATGAAGTCATAAGGTCCCCAGACTTTGAGTGCTTCTCTTCAGAAGCTGGTTGTGTGGAAGAGAATGTCTGGAAATTGCTTTGCTTGAGCCGCTTGAAGAGGACAAGTGTGCTGAAATACCCACTGAGCACACAGCTCGTGCACATGTGCAGACCCATGGTTCACACAAACCATCAAAACAGCAAATTCATGCACTGACTGACTTTCCAAAGCTTCCTCAGATATGTGGCTCCGTACCCTTCAGGTATAATTTAGGCTGTCACCTGAAGTATAAAAAAGGTGAGAGAAGCGTCATGGATGTACCTCACATTTTCAGCCTCAAGCCCCTCTTGCTCATCTGCAAAACTACACATGAGCACGTGTCTGTGAGTAATTTTCACACTTTTGATTGGTTTTCCTAGAATTATGCTATATTTGCTATTTGACTGTATTTCAAAATGTTGGTCCTTTACTTTCAGCTGGCTACTTTCTGTTGTCATATTTAGTCAATATTTTCATAACGATAATGCTAAAAGAATAAGACAAACTTGGACCTGAATACAGAAGACACTGTATCAACTCACAGTTCGGGTTTTGATCAAAAGAGCTGATAGGCTGAAAGGTACAGCAGATAAAAATCACAGGCTCCAGAAGAGAAAAAGAAATGGCACCTAGTTTGCAGCATCCTCAATAGGTCAGCAGCTAGAACTTCCTGCAACCTCTACCAGCATACAATATTTCAAACGTATTAGCAAATAATATGATACTACATTTTGCCTAGCTACATATATTAGGAGACAGTTTATATCAATTTCCATTTCATCAGTGTAAATTCAAATTGGCTTACTGAAGTGAGGAGTATGATTTCCTCAGTGGAAGGGAAACTGAAATGTCTCTCTTTTGCTTTATCTGCTAATATTAGCTATTTTAAATACATAATATAATAAATAATATAATAAAATAAAATAAATAAATAACGTAATATAATAAAATAAATAATTAAATAAGAATGAACAGCTGGATAATTCTAGCAAAGAACGGCCCATTTACCACTACAAAATCCAGTAACTGTGTTCTTTTTCAAGGGTCAAGGCAGCCCCCGTTGCTAGTGATAAGTGACTCATGTCAGTGCAAAGCTGTTTCTCTAGGTTACAGACTAAAAGAGAGTCTCTTGCTGAACAACAACAAAAAATCTATCTGGACGGTTCATGCTCTGTGACATGATGGGTTTACCTACACAGCACAACAGGGTCCACACTTTAGCTCAGACTGGGTACTGGAAGCTGCATCAGTGCTGGTCTCGGCCAGGCTAAATAGTTCTCCAGAAGATGTCAGTTGTTTGTCTGGAGTCAGCCCAGGTATTTGTGGCAGTGCTATGTCGTGTGGCACTGACATGCACCAAGATTCATCTCCTCACTTCTGCAGATTAGGAGTCTAGTTTAAGCCAGCTTCCCAGACTCCCTCTATAGTCAATGGAGGAAACTTTGAAACACTCTATGATTGTAGCAAATTGCAATGCCAGAGTACCAACTATGGCAAATGAGTGAATTTTCATTTGTGGAGAAGTTAACAGCCAATGTTAACTGAAAACAGAAAACCTACAGACTCGATTAGGAACTACATGCAGCCACACAAATAACAGAAACAAACTTAGAAAATGACAGAATCCCGAACTGCTGATACTGTCAGTGAGCATCAGCAACGCAAAAAAGGCTCTCAAACCTTTTTTGGCTATTGGACTGGTATAGTTAAGTCACATCAAGTTTTGAACCCAACAGAGTGCAAGGTGGTACAACATACGACGACTTCTGAGGTCTCTGGCTCTGCCACCCTGAAGCCCTTGGGCCACTTCACACACAGATCTCACAGGCAGCCTGCCTCCCGCTGCCCAGCCCAGGAGGAGCTGCCTAGCTCATCTGTGACCGCTCCTTTTTAGTATATACGTGTGCGTCTGTCTGTAAGACCATATGTATTTATATACGTAAATGTATACACACACACACATACATAAGAAATGCTATTTTGTGTTTTGCCACACACATTTGCATCTATATCATACTAACAGTTTTATATTGCAGAAAGTATGGGAGTTGATGACGAAGTGAAAAAAGCAATCAGCACAACAGCCCATCTTTTTAACATATCTCAATAGCAATGAATATTTGATTTGAAATATTCTTATACATAAACTGTATGTTAAAAATGATCAATATAATAATCAATATAATTCAGTTTTTATTAAAAAATACAGGATCGTGAAATCATTCTCCATAAATTTCAGCTGAGTAGACTATAAGCTATTTTACAGACGCGCTGAGAAACTCTCCCTCCCACTTATTTTTGAGAGATCTGTCAGGAACTCTGGGTTCTCAGAACCCTAAAAATCAAGCCAATAATTCTTTGATTATCCTCCCCTCCCCCCCAGTTGCTATTGTTTCACAAACAAAATAAAATAGATACATATTTTGTTAATTAAAATTCCTTTTTTTCTTCTGTGTGAATACTTGGTATTGTTACTTGCTAAAATAATCTTTTGTGGATTTAACAAATGTCAGACTTTCATCAAGATTCTGCACCAGCATTCTTGTTTAGAGAGCTCTACAAAATTCAATTAGAATAGAAGCAACCCACTAATGCAAATGAGTTATTTGAATACAGTTTTTCTACGTCTGGCTATTATGTAGTGCGTCAAAGATAGCTCACTCTTTTCTTAATTTTACAATGTGGGCCTTTAGTTAGTGTTTTAATGTAGTTTATGAATAAACCTCTCCTAATTTTCTCTATACACTACTCTAAGTCAGTCACACCATGTTTAATAATCTTAATATTCATGGTCAGTTTGGGGAATATCTTTAGATTCAGGGTCATTTAATATATATATATATATTACTTCAGTCCTGCATGCATGAAAAGAGAGGAAAAATGTTCTCTAAACACACATGACAAATGACCATATAAGAACATTTTTCCCTTTAAATATTTACAGAATGTTTTAAATTTGCACTTAAACCTTGTTTTACTGTGTGCAATGTGATATATAACAGAAAGGTACAGACTGCACACTTAAACTGCTGGTGCCAGTGCCTATTAAAGACATGGGGGCCACCTCCTGGCTTTGCTTATACCTGCTTACACCTGTATAAATACAGTCACTCCCCGAACCCCTCCAGATTAACTTTACATTTGAGGTTTCATAGAATTATATCAGGTATGCATAGAAATCAGCTGAGTTATATGCCTTTTTGCTTTAAATTTTTTTATAATTAAGCTGCCATCATGGCTAGAATACTGTTCTTAGGGGAGAGATAAGTATTCTTAAACAGGATTAAAGGCAAATAGATTAATAAAACGTTAAGCTGTTTAACTGGAATAAGGAAAAACAGCATTGATATGAGCTACTCAGGCTTCTGCAAAAAGTCAAATAAAACTTATAATGGATGAGCCTTCAGAGTAAGGGAAAAAGATGTTCCTCTGTAGAGCTGAATGCAATATTGAATAAATCATACATAAACTTCAGGTTTCCAACATCCATGCAGTCTGGTAATCAGCCTCCTGTTTTCATGTCCCAGACCAAACAGGGAACCAGGACAAATGTGGACAAAACATAAGAGAATAGAAATGGCCATACCGGGACAAACCAAAGGTCCAATTATTCAATATCCTGTCTGTCAGCATGGCTAATACCAATGCTTAAGTACTATATGTGAGAAAAAAAAAAACAAAACATGCATAGGAAGGAACACCTTTGTTTCATTGACAACTGCTTTAGTGTCTTTCTCAGTTAAAGGCTTTTGTGCTTCTTGCCACAGCTAGGTCCAACCCACCTCATTTTGTCTTACCTCTTTTTGAACCAGCGTATACATTTGGCCCATACCATATCCTACAGAACAGGTCCTACAATTTAACTTTGTGCTGTGAGGGAATACCTCCTCTTGCTTTTTTTCCTGGCAATTGCATGCAGTGCTCCAGTTCTTGTATTGTAAGAACAGTGAATAAATCATTCCATAGTCACGTTTTTCACAGCCCTCAATCACCTCCTTATTTTTTTTCTGAACTGTAAAATCCTATCCACATTTTTCACCACCCTTATTGCATTTCTCCATACTTGCTCTAGTTCTGTGCCCCTTCTGAGGCTGTCAACTATCAGAGATGCACAGAGCAGAATCATGATACTAGGTTTCTGTTCTGCTTTGTTATATTCTTTTCCTAACAATTGTAACATCCTATTTGGGAAAAAAAAAAACACAAAACCACAACACAGGAGCTTGACTGTGAAGTCAAAACAAAGGCAGGAAAACATTAAATCACACTTTCAGTTTGAGATGACTTGACAAGAAATAAAGTTTCTCATTTTTTGAACAATTTCTAAGCTTTAAAGAGTGATGAAAACATCTTGCTTCACTTTTGGAGAGCCTCAGCACATAAAAATGTGTTCAGATAGAAGCCTGAGAAAGCAGTGATCATCTCTGGGTGCTTAAACTCAGGGACCTATGACTCTTTTAGTATATAAGTTTTGACTCTGGCGCTATGCTTGCTTTGTGTTGCATCCTGCAGGACAGAGATAAATAAGATCTGAAGTTCTTTTATGAGTGACACTATATTATAAACCTGGACCATAATTTTCACTTCACTCCATATGAAGAAATGAAGCTATTGAGAAAAATGGGAAGGTTTTTCAGACTTCCTAACGAGGAAAGTCTTTGAAGATAGGGAAAATATTGCGACAGGACTAAGGAAAGTTAGTGGCTAAGGTGTTGGCAAATGGGTAATGAGACCTGTCAGAGGAAGCCAGCAAAAAGCCCTGCAGAGAGAGCTGAAATGTTAGATGAAGATGGTATATAAATGAATGACCAAAGTAAGAGGAATTGCTTCTTAGGCACACAAATGTCGAGAGTCAAAGATATATATATTTAACTAGGAAACAGCTCGCTCTGGGATTTGATGCAAACTGTGCAAGTAATTTTTTATATGGGACTAGGAGAAATCACTGAGCATCACTTCCAAATTTCAACTGGAAGGGAGAAAAATCCCCCCTTTCACATAGTTTGGGCTACCTACATGAGGCTGAACTAGAAGGATGACTGTAGCCAAATACACATTAAAATTACTGGTTCAAGTCACAAAAAGGAACCTGTAGACACAAACCCTAGTGCCTGCAGACTCCTGGTGACACTAATGAAATCCTGCAGGGACATAAAGACTCCTGGAAAGCCATCTAGGAAAAAGGATTTTTGACATAGGCAACTAAACAAACAAGCCAGTTGGAAGACTAATAAAGGGTGCAGTAGTTCCCATTTTGAATTTAGTATGAACAAGGATGGGCTTTCTTATAGAAAAGATTTGAAACATCAAAACTTTGTCATGAAAGGGAACTTCAGTCATCACATGAAAATTGTACATGAGAGGAAATCTGCAATATATTATAGAAAGAGGAAGTAGAAAAGACAGACTGTGGCAGCAGCAGGAGATCGTGTCGCGAGGGTTATCTCCTGAGATCTGTCGAGCCACTGTTCAGTTCAAAGATTGAATTTATTCCTTTGGACTGGGTGAAACTAACAGGGAAATATATCCGTTTCTTCTACTGTGATTCCATTACAGAGGCCACAGAGGCTTTGATTACATCCCAGGCTCTTCCTGAGTGCTCAGGTAACACACACAACTTACATTATAGGAAATCTGACTCAGTCTTCAGCTGACTAAAGCATCAACTAATGTGACCACCGCCTTTTCTAGTTCCTTGCATCCCTACTAAGTGCTCCCCGAGGTGGTGGGAAGCAGGTCCTTCCAGCTGGTGCCCTCTGACCAGCTCTGCTTGCCATCAGAGGAGCACTCACAGGACAGAGACTGGACAACTGCACAGCAAGGCATGACGTACAGCTGCTGTGAGGGAATAAAAGGGAACAGAAGAGGCAGCCTTTGCTCAGCACCTAAGATTTGGCAGGTCTCATATCAATAGTCATTGAAGGTGCTTTTGTGCTATTAGTCAGACTAATACTTTCTTTTGTTTGCTTGTGCTTTCCCACTATTGTCTTAAACTTTGTCATCACATCCAAGGTTACTTGCTAGATACTGTGTGTGGACCTTCACATGAAGGCTGCTTTTTACCTTGTAAGAGTACATAGTATCTTTGATTCACAAATTTAACTCAAACACGCAAACTAGCACCCAAAAGCTATCTAAAGAGACATTTCTATATTATAAAGACTTAAGTGTTCTGTGTCATGGCTACCTTGAAAACTACCTCTTTCTTTTGTAATGACTCTACTACTGAATATCATTTGTAGCTAAACTATCAAACAGAAAAGGCGTAAGAGCAGGGTATTTTTAGAAAAGTATCCTTCACTTTCAAATGTTCAAATTGAGAGCCAACGGAGTGACAACTTGCTGACTTTCAGATGATTCTGTGAACCTTTTTGTCTTTCTTAGGATTTTGAAGATAAAGGGAAGCTAAGGGGGAAAAATCGTAGTTTTTAATCCTGATGGACTCCTAGTAAAAATAATAATTTAATTTCAACTTTTAAAAAAACTATCTTTAACTCAAATACAGGATGATTGAAATTTACAAAATAGAAGTATTTTTAATTTTTAGAAGCATCACTATATGAAAAAAACATTTATTTTCAAGAAAGGGAAGGAAATTTGCTTAGAATCATAGTACTAAATAAAGTTTGCTGAGATATATAAATAATATCAAATTGACTGTATTCAGAATGCAACTGTTTCATTAAAGAGGATTCTTTAGCCTCACTTTATTTCAGATCCAGTTATTGCAATCTGAATCCAAAATCTGACTTAGCACTTTGACTGGGGGTAAAGGGGACAGTCTTTTGTGGCAGGAAGGGACCGCTTGGGCCACTGAGGCTAGTCTCCTGCTGTGAGACTTTCGAATCCATCTTGTTTGAACAGACTTAGTATTTACAGTTTTTTTTTTCCAGTCACTCATCAAGTGGCATTAGATGCTTTGTGACAACTGCCCTGCTTCACTGTACATCTACAAGAGTGATGAAGGCTCAGTAAGCCTCAGCATCTTTTGCATGATTCTTTGCAACAATCCTGTTTGGGAAGATCAACTAATGAGATACTTGGGTCTGACTGCAAAACAGTCTTTTCAGTCAGCAAGGTGGTGAAAGGAAACAGTTAAAAGCAGATTAATTGCGGTAAGAAACAATGATGCTAATACAAAATAATATGAACATTATGTATTACTGCTGAATATAATGAATCTGGGTAAATGGTCATATGAAGATCAGGTTAACAGATTTCTTAAAGAGTTTTGAAGTTAAGTAGCAAGGAACACATCTGTGACTTGTGTTCCTTGTGACTGAGATACTTTTAGTGAACTTTAAAAAGCTGCACTCTCAAGACTACACATTTATTATTTAACATTGTATTAAATACCTCTGCAAAATCAGAAGATAATGTTCATGCTCAGAACCTCTGAATGATGAATTTGAGAGTGGAACGAAGTTGCATTCCTGTTCCTTTTATGGTTCTCAAAGTCTGTCTGTACTGGCAATTTATTTTCAGTACAAATAGAAGTAACATTGTAATTATCCTTCTATGCTAACATTTTTTTTTTTATTGTATTAAAATGTTTTAAAAGGAACACATGGCCTTCACTGGCATAAACACTTGTATTGTGAAATGGCTCCACTCTGCTTATGCCTGCTTCTTTGCCGATATAATTTTTCTTCAGTATGTGTATATTGTATTTCTATTACTACAAGTTACCACTTTTATGAACAAATACAGTATTGTTTGCTTTCACAAAATAAAATGAAACACAGTAGTTCTTCTCTGAATTATTAAGACCATATTATGTAATTACTTGCAGCATAACTTGTTAATTCTGAGCGCTTACTATGACCGGATGAAGTAAAATACAATAATGTTCATAAAAGTATCCAAACACCTCCTGTTAATGGCTAGGATAAAACAAAAATGTCATTGTTTGGTATTCTAAGACAAATAGGTCATGCAGATCACAGAATCACAGAATCATTTAGGTTGGAAAAGACCTCTAAGATCATCCAGTCCAACCTATAACCTAACACTAGCAAGTCCACCATTAAACCATATCACTAAGTTCTACATATACACATTTTTTGAAGACCTCCACGGACGGTGACTAAACTGCTTCCCTGGGCAGCCTGTTCCAATGCCTCACAACCCTTTCAGTAAAGAAATTTTTCCTAACATCCAACCTAAACCTCCCCTGGCACAACTTTAGCCCATTCCCCCTCGTCCTACCACCAGGTGCATGGGAGAAGAGAGCAATCCCCACCTCGCTACAGCTTCCTTTAAGGTACCTGTAGAGANCAGAAGGCCAACTGCATCTTGGGCTGCATCAACAGAAGCATGGCCAGCAGGTCAAGGGAGGTGATTGTCCCCCTCTGCTCTGCCCTTGTGAGGCCCCACTTGAAGTACTGTGTCCAGCTCCGTGGCCCGCAGCACAAGAAGGAAGTGGACCTGTTAGGGCAGGTCCAGAGGAGGGCCACCAAGATGCTCAGAGGGCTGGAGCACCTTTCCTATGGAGAAAGGCTGAGAGAGCTCAGGGTGTTCAGCCTGAAGAAAAGGCGGCTCTGGGGAGACCTCACTGCGGCCTTTCAGTACCTAAAGGGGGTTTATAAAAAAAGATGGAGAGCGACTTTTCACACGAGCAGACAGTGATAGGACAAGAGGGAACAGTTTTGAAATAAAAGATAGGAGATTTAGATTAGATGTTAGGAGGAAATTCTTCATTGTAAGGGTGGTGAGGCACTCGAACAGTTTGCCCAGAGAAGCTGTGGATGCCCCATACCTGGAGGTGTTCAAGGCCAGGATGGATGGGGCACTGGGCAACCTGATCTAGTGGGTGGCACCCCTGCCTGTGGCAGGGGGGTTGGAACCAGATGAGCTTTAAGGGCCCTTCCAACCCAAACCATTCTATGATTTATGATTCTATGATTTTCAGGAGGTGGGAAGGGCACCAGGTGCACAGTAAAACACAGTTCTGTCAAAGCAATCAGGGAGCTAAGGATGTAAGAGTAGTGCAGCTAGGGCAGAACCATGTTAGGCATGTGGTACACTTTATATATCAACCATGAACAGAAGTACTGCACCAGACTAATCTGAAAGAAGTGACATCCACTGAGATCTGCCATGCCTCACAGTTCATGTTCATTTCTCCATCAATGAACAGTATGCCCCTCAAAAATTTTTGAATTTCTGAATGTTCATCTTGGTTTCTTGTTGAATTATAATAATCCAAGCACTTTTTTTCCATGCAGTATATTGCTGCGTATGTATATAGAGAGTGAGAGGGAAGTCCCATAAAAAACATTCTCCACTTCACCTATTACTGGATTTTACCTCTTCATTCATGGGGAGGAAGCCCTGTGTTCACATGTCCAGTTTTGGTTCTTACAACTGAACAACCATGTAGCCCAAGCCTGAGGGCCTAAAGCTGTAAAAGAGAGACCATCTATCCAGACATCTATCAGCATGCAAGACTGTATTTTGTAATGAAGCAAAGGAATTTACTGATAAATGCCCTCCAAATAGATACTAATACAATCCTTGCCATGGTCTACCCACAGTTGTAAACAAACATAATTTCCTAATTTTTATTCAGTCTAATGTTATCTGTGCATCTAGCTTGCTAGAGTGAAAGGAACAGAAGTAACTCGATGACAAACAAAACTAAAGATAGGAAGAAGAATCCTGAAGGGTACTGAAGTTCAGCTCACTGGGCTTGAATTTACAGTAATAAGAAGGGAGAGAGAAAGGTGAACAGGGCAGTGGGTAAGGAAGATTATGTTAACTACTGAGTACACGAGAGTGTGCTGACATACAGGAGAAACCAAGATAGCCAGGGCTGCAGGAAAGAAGTGCACATACAGCATACAACTGTAGAGCATAAGGACAGGACTTGTCTACTTTTGGGGAAGGGGTTTACTATAAGATAGCATTAGCCTTAAAAACCATGTTGTTTGCATTTTCTTCTACAGGCAGGCCAAGACTCATCTCTTTTTGTCCAGAGAGCATCAATAACAAGTCTCGTAAGTCCTAAGTCATAATCCTGTCCAGTAAAAATAAGTACTCTGTGCTTATTAAGCCAAGCAACAGTAAAAAACAGCTCCAGAAATAATCAGTGGTGAAGTCTTTCGTTTCATTTCATTTCATTTCATTTCATTTCATTTCATTTCATTTCATTTCATTTCATTTCACTTCATTCATGCTTTCAATTTATCTTCTTCCTGCTTAGGGCTCAAGCCTTTGCATAACATAGCTGTAGTGCGTTTTCAATGTAGCAAGGAGTGTGTGGGAGTAATCATCATCACTAAGAAATCATTTACACACCTGCACACGAATCTCACCCTTCTCTCCTGGAGAAGTTCTATGGCCTTCCTCACACACACCTGAAATATTGCCAATTTTGTACATGATCTGCATATAGAGAAGGAACTGTAGACTGTGTAGGAAGCTGCCTCTTGACATATCAGAAAAAAAAAGTCCCATACCCTTGTTACTGCAGAATCATTACAAAAGGACCTGAAGAGCTAACAGAGTACAGAAGAGCTTGCGTGGACACGTTGCAGAAATCAAGCTGTTGCTTGGCTACCAGAGAAAGCATCAGCGTGGGCACTGCTACCTGGTGCCTTTCTGTTTCTCACCTTGGTAGTCAGGAATAAAGCAGTTAGAGCAGAACACTATATATCACGTATGCAGGAAGTATCAGTTTTCACCAGGATAATTACAGAAATTAGAAACAAATTTTTTTAAACCAGATTTATTTGCTGTATGTTTCATGAATTAATACATATATATTTAAATAACTCAGCATGTCTACAAGATACCATTATCTGTCAGGAAGTAATTCATCTACTAACGTTGCTTAGTGGTATTTGGCTTTAAATTTTACTGAGAGCCTGATTCACAACATAATCCCTCAGAAAGACACAGCAAACTTCACAACCAAGCACCCAAGCCCCTTCGCACATCCAGCTGGCAACTCTGCTTAGCCCAGGCTGAGAAGTGAAGTGAGAAAAGCTCCATGTCAGGACTTAAACACACTATCAATATTCATGATCCAGCCCCGAGGCACTGGGAGCCCAGTGCTGTGACCTGTCAGAGCTGGTTACTGCAGCTGGTTACAAAAGCTGAAAATGTTGCTTCTAGACAACCACTAAGGAAAATGTTTTCATATGGTTATGCCATATTATAAAAAAAAATCCCACGTGGATATTTTTTTCTCCTTACTAATTTGAGAACCTATTGAACAACTGCAGTCAAGTTCCAACATCTTTAGAGACCTTAAAGAGACTAGTTTCCTACAAGCTTAATGAAAATAAATGGCTGCAAAGAGCTGCAAATCAGTGCTCCCATTCAGAAGCCTGAGCAGAGGCTGGACTGTGCCAATCACCATTTGCACAGCTTGTCTCCTACTGAGCAGGAGATCTGAGAGAGAGGTAAGAGAGCTCCAGAGATTTAGGAGATTTCATCAGAACTGCAGTATGCTGAGTAAGAGAGGTGAGGTCATTGCACCATTGAGAGGAGAGGTGTAGGCTCCAATGCATCTAATATCTGTAGAACAACTAAGTTAAGAGGAAAATAAAAACTTAAAATATTTATATATGTAATATATGTATATTATATGCCTATATATATGACAGAAGTGAGTGCATCTCAAACATATACATATTTAAATCAGGCTTACTTTCTTTGAGGCTGCTGAGTCTAAATTTGTTCCAGTTGCACATTTTCCCTACACACTTTTCAGTACCAAATTAAATGAGATACTCCAAAAAGGCACCTTAAAAGGCATCCTAATGTAACAGATAAAAATCCAGACAAATTTTTAATTCCAAATAAATAGAATTTTTAACAAAGCCACACTTTTTTTTTGTTGTTTTATTGCATTGAGGATGGGTCTGTGAAACTACAATCTGATTTCCTGCCCCAAGAAAGCAGTGATTTTCAATTATCGTCTTTGCTTATTAGAAACTACAACACTTATATAGCTGTTTGATATTAAAAACTAACAGGTGATGCACTAACAATAAATAATTACTGAGACCAAATGGTAACAGAAAATTAGTTAAGGATTACAACAAGTGGGGAGAAGAAAGCGTGATGCCTAAGAGAAAAAGGAATTTCTATTGGAGTTGCTCATGTACTCTGCTGTATCAGAAGGATTTTCCTCGTCACTCCAAGCAGTCCTACACAGTTCTCACTCACAAAAGCTTTTCTCTCTTACTATATTCTTCCCCAGCTGCTGTTCTCCCTCTAAGTCTCTTGTTCCCAATTCCCACTCCCTATCAGCAGTCAGACCCATAGTCGCATTTAGTCCTCTCCTGTGTATGACTTAATTCTCCTTCTTTCACTGATATAATTGTTGATTTTCTCCATACTCCACTTCCCTCACCTCTTGACTCTTTCTCCCACATTAAAGCCTGCCTTGCTGCCTCCTGCTGTTGTTCAACCTCACCAATCACTTCTGCTTTCAGTCTGTGGTTCAGCTTTGATGAAGATCTTCTCAGCAGGCTGTCTGCTACCAGACACAGATGTGGAGCCCCTCATCCTGGAGCCGTTCATTTTTACTACTCATATATACCTTGCTATCTTCCTTTGATATTGATACCATCCTATGATATTAGTACCTTCCTTTAATATTGCATTAACATCTATGTCTTACAGGTCTCTGTTTTCATAAGAATTGATAGAACAGTTTCATCTTAATTTCTGTAATTCTCAAGTCCTTTTTCTAGAATCTTGAACACTGCTAGGAGTATACTGTTTTAATGTCTGCTTTCATGTCAAGGCTACTTAATTTCTGTGAGATCCAAACTCTCTCTTTGCTGAAAACAAAAAAGCGACAAAATGTATTCACTTCTCTAGTATTTAGAGACCGGACAGACATGCCATAGCTCAAGGTGAGAGGTGGAGAAAAAGCAGGAAGAGATGGACTGAAGATGGAACTGGAAAATGCAGTTAATTCTGCTACAGGGAAGAAAGACAATTAGCTCAAAATGGCTAATGAGCTCCCTAAAAAGCATTTTCTTGGTGAAGAGCCAACGAATTAATAGAAACTAAGTTAATGGATTTTCATGAGTTTTACTTGTGTGATCACTGACTGTGATTTCAGTCAGTTGCATCCTGTCCACACCTCCATATATAAAGAAAGAAGAGGAATTATGAAATACAAAGCTATAAAGCTCAGAATAACTAACATGGAGATAGAGGCTGCAGTAAAATTTACATGCAAGTAAGCATTATGAGTCCATTCTTCTGCCATCCACCTTATCCTCCTGAATTTCATTATCTTTGTGGTCTATTCATTCAAATGCAGATGAAATTATCCGATGCACTACGAAACTACAAGATGTTATGGCGGGTGCGTGGAGGCTAATAAATCCTCCATACACACATTCATAAAGGGATGACCACATAAAACTAATTTTCTTAGGCTACATTTATAGTAGTGAGGTCTAGAGGAGCAGGACACTCCCTCATAACCACCCTTATGATTCCTTAGCCAGCTCCCTGTCACTACTTTAACCCAAGCTAGCTGACCTTTCCCAAAAAGGTGTAGCTCAGAAGACAGCATGGGTGGATTCCAATAGATTTTAAGGATGAGGAGATCCTGTTTTGAAGAAAGCTTAATATAGGGTAGCCACATGGACATCAGCCAGATCTTGATCTCAGAACCAGAGACGGATCGTAGTCTTTTTACTTATCTGTACAGGTTTTAGCCTGAAATGACCATAAGATTGAGAGCTTTAGAGGTTTCTCCAGTAGGAGACCTTCAGATTCCTTTCCATATATACCACATATCTTCAAACCCCAGATAAATACAGGATGGCACTGAGGTAAAATCAAATGACAGAAACTTTCTTTCTCAGTTCAGGAAAGCTGAGAATATGCAACACGGATACAACTGGCACATGTTTAAATTCATCTCCCCACTGAGAGACAACCACGGTGGCAAAAGCCAGGCGCCAACTTGGACCATCTGAAAAAACTCATTTCAAAATCTCAAAGAATCTTTTTCCCAGTGGGGTTCTGTTCAACAATTCCTATAATCTGCCAACACACTGCATGAAAGCAGTTGCTTAAATGGAAGAGTAAAAGGCATGCAAGTTAATGACTTCTACTGTGCACTGAGCACTTACAGACGTTTCTGTAAGGAAGCTGCTGAACTGACTGATGTGTTCATTTTCATGCTGCCTGACCTCTAATGTGGAGCTGTTGCCTGGCTTCTTCCAGTACATTAACAGAGTAAGAGGAGTCTCAGCTTGGGCGCTAGCTGGAGGTGGTGCTTTTAAAGGTAACTCCTACAGCAGTATGGTCTTCAGCCACTGGGTAACTGATGGAACAGCACAGTGAACAGTTCCTGCTCCCTGGCAAAATCCAACTCTCTGGGCATTTATGTATTTTACCTTTTTAATTGCAAGTGATTTTCTACACTTCCTGGCATTTCTGTCCCTTTACTGATGAAAATGCGGCTTTGACAAGATGGTGAAGTTAAACCACAAAGTATAGTAACTGTTGTAATAGGGTATTTTGCAGCAAGATAGCTGAAGGGCTCCTCTAGTTCTCAACCTTAGCAGACCTAGCAAAGAAAGAGAGCTGAAGCAGAAAACAGGACTGTTTCTGTGTGAAGAGTGGATTCACATCTGTCTTCCCTTCCTTTGTGAGGGCTGCCATCCCCCAAATGTACCACTAACTTCAGTGGAACTCCTCATGTGCTTAATATCAAGCACATGTACTCATTTGCTCATTTCTGACATTCATAAATAATATTCAACCTCAAAAACAAAATCAGAACGTCTTAAAAATGGGCTAATCATAAAAACCCTGCCTAAATGTTTTTCTTCCTCCAAATTACACTTACTCATATAAAAATTTTATTTGCATCCTCTGGATGGGAGCTCAATTTTTGGTCTTGCAACTCACAGTACACAGAGATCACAAACTGAAACAACTTTCAGTTGCCTACAAACTTCACCAGGGAACCAACTGAAATGCCTGCTCTGCAGATATGGCGCAGAACAGCAGAGAGCTTGCTACTACTTGTCAAACAAAGAGGATGTATCTAACTGTGAAAAAGTGAAAGAGCACGAAAATGTAGCTGGCATCAGGGAGAAGAAGTACCTTGCCCTCTTCTAGAAAAAGGCACGTTTTGGTGGAGCACGGGCAATGCTTTTAACTAGAACTTCAAATGCAGTAGTGGTCCTATTTTAGTTTTGAAGACCCTTTCAGGATGCATGAATTTCCACACAATAATTATACAGTGAGTTTGAGGTTTCAAAAATACTACCCAATCTTGCATACTCTTGAAATGACTGAAAATATTAAAAAGTGATGTCAAAATTATAAAATGTTGACATTTAATCAAGCCATTCTGTTGTATATGAATATTACAAAAAATGTACTTGTTACTGATAAAATTCAGAAATCAATGAGTAAATTAGTTCACTGTAAAACAAATCTGTAAAGAATTTTTCTGAACTTCATATAACACAGCATATTTTTGTGCTACATTAAAACAAAAGTAGAATGTTGCCTTGCTAGAACATGTAATTTACAAATTTTAGAAAACCTATGACATGGAATTTCTAAAAAAATCAGTT
Source organism: Anseranas semipalmata (assembly GCA_013399115.1). Classification (NCBI taxonomy): domain Eukaryota; kingdom Metazoa; phylum Chordata; class Aves; order Anseriformes; family Anseranatidae; genus Anseranas; species Anseranas semipalmata. Next base: position 252,297 of record VXAA01004523.1, on the reverse strand, counting down.
TTATTTTTAAGGTGTTAATATTTTATATTTTCCACTCAATACATTACTTAAATACAGCACTGCCTTAATTACAGCACGTTCCATTCAAAACATTGCATTATTTTTTCATTTTGAAAAATACTTCATATATTCACCTTATGAAAAATCCATAACGTTAGTAACAATTAATTTAGTTAATCACAGGGAAGTCGTTTTTCTTTCACAGTACAAAGTTGTTCTTTACAGGTCTTATTGCAGCAAATATGACCAAGAAAAGTTTTCTTACTGTGAATATTTTCAATTGTCTTAATGTGATTTCACAGACTGAGCTAAAAATAACTTCTGCTGGCACCAAAGTCTACCTAGACAATGGAAAAATCTTCAAATTACAAAACCGGATGAAATCTAAATGCAAATTTTAGAGCACAGTCTTAATTCATGTAAGGTAACATATATAATTGAGCATTCCATAATGTAATCAAAAGATTGTGACAGAAAAAAAAAATCAATGTCATTCATACAAGCATTTTCAAGAATAAGAAACTCTTAAAAACCTCTTAAAAATAGGTATAAAAAGACAACCTCCCAGTGTTAAAGAGACTGAGGTTTTGATTATTTTAGAATGAAAAATAGGGCTGCTAAGAAAATATCTCCCAAAGATTTAGTTCATCTTATGCAGATACACAAGGAACATATATATTCAAATCGGAAATTACTTAGCTGACAAGGAAAAAAATATTTTTTTGCCTTTTTTAAGAAATCATTCATCTTTTCCTAAACATGCTCTAATAGGAACGGTTTGAGAACAACTTGCATGTTTTCTTCCTCCTATGCCAGGTGCTCGATGACATTTCTTTACTTCATAGTATCCATACCCCTGAGCAGGAAGAGACAGTTTAACTGAACTTACGTATGCCTAACAGGATTAGAGAAAATTCTATCACTTTTTTTGAGCAGTAATCAAAATGCAATAGTAGGATCAGTACGGACATTAAAGAAAAAACTTAAGAACAATTCCTCAGTTGTAAACTAATAAAAAATAAAAAACCTAAGCAAAAATATACCATTCACCTGTGTAATTCTTGAACTAGATTCTCAAGCTTCCACTGAAATTAGACGCACTTGTGATGTCTTCAAAACCCTCACTATCCATTGTCAAAGCATCTGATAATTTCAATTTCATCAAATTGAAAAAAAAAATAACTTTTACCTGGAGTTGTCCAATAGGCTAGTCAAAAAGCAGGATGTACACCCACAAAGACAGAAATAATTTAACAAATTCTTTTTTGGTGTTTTGCTAAAACATGGAGTATGAACTTGATAAGTTTAGGCTTGTATGTTGGCTCTCCATTGACTTCTGCTAGTCCTCAGGTAACTTCTCTGTGCTGTTCCTGTGTTATCCTTCCCAGTCTTTACCTCATTTCTCTATACAGACTGCAAGGCTCAGAATGAATAAAAAATAGTTAAAATATGGATACAAGTGCCTAAAATACACAGAAATTTGGCATCTTATTCCAAAGAAATAAATGTGAAAAATTCTGCTCATAGTCTCAGTGGTGCCTAAGTTGCCAATAAATCAGCTTTTTATCCTAAATTTCCCTCTAATTTTGATTCTGTGCATGTTGAGAATCTACTGATTCTTGCCAACATGGAGATGGCAGGGACCTATCCTACACGTCGGCATTCAGAAAGTATATGTTCTGCACGTTCTGCCTCAGGGACAGATCTGGTAAGATTTAGATTTACAAAGTGCAGCTACTGGACTGTGCTCAAGAAATGTAGTGTTGGCCACTGCTTTCTTCTATAACATCTCTAGAGAAGCAGAAAGTTTTATGTTGCAAGCAAGAGGATGTTTCCATGATGGAGGAAGACCTGGGTACAGAGCCCCCTCCTGCTGGAGAAGACTAATGCACCTCCTGCTTTTTTGGAGACTACCTGGAACACATCATCTGACACATACCTGATTCACACTATTTTGCAAACAACTGAATTTGCTAGCACTCAAAAAAAATGGAAGACCCGATAGGCCAAATAAAGCACTGACAAGGGATCCATGCCTGTAGGCTAGTGGTTAGGGAATTCATTTGTGGTAAGAGGGTTCAGTTCCCTTATCCAATGGTTGCTTGTGCATTTTCTGTGAATCATCACTGGTACATTTAGCTAATTTTAAATTACTCTGTTGTTAATATTATTTCTCTTGTAAGAGTTTTCTATTAGTAGCACATGTAAGTTTTGAGTGACAGTATCATCACAAGCCAACCTAAATGGGGATATCTAGGAGGCATATACCAGTTCATTATGAGGGAAATGGTTTCTGTGAACAGTTCTAAACCAGAAGAGGGAAGATTTAGACTAGATGTTAAAAGGAAATTCTTCTTTCAGAGGGTGGTGAGGCACTGGAACAGGTTGCCCAGAGAAGCTGTGGATGCCTCATCCCTGGAAGTGTTCAAGGCCAGGTTGGATGGGGCTTTGGGCAACCTGGTCTAGTGGGAGGTGTCCCTGCCCATGGCAGGGGGGTGGAACTAGATGGGCTTTAAGGTCCCTTCCACCCCAAGCCATTCTGTGATTCTATGAAACCTGCACAAGTTGTCCAGCCCACACAACTGTATTCTCAATATCTGCATGATTTCCCATGAGCTATGTGTGTTTTGCAGTGCTTAAAAGCAGAAGTACTACAATTTCTACCTCCCCCATTTCATCCTATGAAGAGCACAGATGAGAGTTTTATTTATAATAGAGGCATATGACAGCCTGCCGAAATGGGCAATATGAGACTGCAGTAAAACTAAACTTTTTTTAGTACTGCAACATCCACATAAGTTGCATATCAGTTGAGGCCAGAGAACTCTTCTGAACTAGTCTGCAAAGCATGCCTCTAATGCCACCTTTACTTGTGGAGACATTTTCCTGATTTTTTATGTTAGGTAATTATTTTATAAATTACCTTCTACCCTTAGAAATAAATCTCTACTTATCAAAAGAGTATTAACAGTATTGCTGATTGCATGGGCACTGTTAAACACATAAATTCAATATTGAGCCATGGCTTCCTACAGGACCTTTAATATTTCCTTCCATTTAAGTATACCAAAAGAAATACTGTATTCTTATTATTTAATGTTAAACTAAGAAAGATGCAGCTGTAATGAACCAGTAAATATAAATGTCTTATTTATTTATTTTTGGTGCTAGAACCATGCTTCAGATAACTGTCTAAAACTAAGGTACAAAAGCCCTCTTCCTGCTGGCCTTTGGACACCTAAGTAAATCTCCCTTCATGGCACAGTGTTATCTAGTGAAGGTACTTCATAGAGCAACATGTGTGTGAATATTATCCTCCTAGAATAATAAAAGCCTGTAGTCGATGAGGTGGCTATGTAAAAAAATTGACAATACTAGAAATATTAATTCAACTGGAAATAAATAAATATGAATGTTATTCCCTAAAATATAAATCATAGAGATACGCAGAACTATAAAGATAGCTAAGTATCTTGGACATTTCAGGCTAGCTGAAAAGTCAATAACTGCTAAAATAGAAGTATGAAATTGCCTACAAAGTTCTTCTTTTCACCCTCAAGTATCTGTAGGATGAAATCAGAGTCCTTTTTCACAGAATATCCAACAAAAAAATCATATATATTATATCACTTGTTAACTAAAGGATTATAAAATCACAAAAGGAGTTCTCAAACCAAAATTTACTTATGGAAAAAAAAAAAATTATTCTGTTGAGTATTCCTCCTATAGCATAAAACAGAAATGCTTTCCACATTAAATTAGTTCAGGAAGGAGCGTGATGGGTTTTGCTTATGTAACAACACAAAGAACAAATTTTGTTTACTGTGAAAACAGAAATAAAAGAGCTTTAAACTTTTTTGGTGAGATACGATTTTTTTTTTTTTTTTAGCAGGGATCTTATGAGAATTCTTCTGCTCTGAATAAGAAAAGATAGCTTAACAGTATTCTTACCAAGAAAGATCATCCTACATTTCTCTCTCTATTTTCACCTCTAATTATGGAAAGAGTGAAAATCTTGCAGAAGGTCAAGCTAAACATTCTGATCTCACTTACAGCTTTCTCCTTTTCTTCCCTTATTAATGAGATCAGGTGGTAATATAAGCAAGTGGCTTTTTTAAGGAAAGGGTTGGCAACACAGAAAATCATTTGGGGAAATATAAGTAGTTTTTTAATCATATAAATGCCTACAACCAGAAGAATTGTTTTTACTTCTACCATAGTCAGTCGGAAAGCTCATGTGTGTAGATCTCACTGAGCTGGTAACTACATATTACAGAGAGAGAGAGTTCAAAAAGTCTTTTGTGACTGTGGCAGTATTGTTCGGCTAGCATACATAATCTGCATGTTTTGTCCAAAAATGAAACCTTTTATTCTTACTTCCTATTCTCATTACAGGACTTTCTTCTCATCTGCCTGGAATTTCTGCTTCCACATGGCATAAGATGTCTCCTACATTTTATATATAAGAAGTATCTTCCAGAGGATGACCTCTATAAGATCATAGCTAGCACTGATTGAAGGTCGGTTCTGACACCTCAGCTATATATTTCTTTTCACTGCATCCATCCCTCACAGAAGCTTTATGAAAATAAGAGGACCCAAATATATATCTGCCTCCTCTGCAGAAAATCCATTCTAGACGGTTCCATAAATTTTGTACTGCCTTATCTTCTTTCCTTCTCTTTTCCTATATGTGGAAGAAAATGATTTAAAAACAAAAATCTATTATTACCTCAGTAAATACAATTAAAAGCCTGTGTAGTCAGCCTTTTTAGTCTGCAATTAGAGTCTATTTATTTGTTAGCATACTCTCCAGTGTTTATTTACTAAAGACTGATTAATGTTCTTGGTAATGTATTTATTATAACGGTGCTTTCTCCTTGGCAAAGGATTCAGGTCACAATTCTCAAGTAATCAGTAGGACAAATTGGCCTTAATCTCTTGTCAACTACTAATCCTATACTTCTATCAATGCAATACAGGCTTATTTTGAAACTAAATCAGATTATACATCAGGCATACTGATACAAGTGTAAGATTACACATTAAAGCAATTTATTAACAACACTAATCTGCCTTTGGAATAGGAGAGGAAATAAAACCCCAAACAAAAGGCTTGATTCAAATCACCTGAATTATGCATGTGATTAAAAAAAAAATACATGGCCACATTAAAAGTAATACATGATAATTTCAGTTGCAGGTTTGGCCACATAATCCAATTACAGAGATAGAAAGCAACAATATATATTATGATAACAAACACACTTTTAGTTTGGTGAGTTGTGTGCTCACCCTGTTTTATTTCATTTTAGACAATGAAAGACAATTGATGGAGTTTCTCCTTCAGTTTCTGCTGTTGGAAGTGATTCATCATCTTGTTTTTAATAGGAAACATATGTACTGTATGTGTGGTAGAGGACTGTTTTTTATAAAAATCCAAACTTTGAACTGAGAAATGTGAAATTCCATACAAAACCAAGACCAATGTTCCCAACAGATTCCCGTCAATTATTACAGTAATCAAGGAAATAGCTCTACAGGCTATATAGTTGGTTCATGACAGACATAACTAAGACTATTCTACATATGAATGTAGCATTTCAGACTCTACTTTCGACACTCTACAAACCATACAAAATCCATAATTTGGCTTTTAAGACATACCTACAGAAAGTAAAATCCCACTCAAAACATACGGTCATGTGTCTTTGCAGGCATAACTGCACTGGTCACTATCAAGTCATGCCATTACACGCTTTCCCTCTTATCAGCTATTTTGACAGATGTCAGCTAATGTAGTCATATACCCAAATATGCCATAGCATTCTCAAATGCTGAGAGTGTGCTGGACTCTGTACATGTGACTGTATGTATACATACAGGAAATGTTTCAGGATGTACTGTTCACAGTATGGTCCAGATTCTAAAAAACTCTTGAAAACATAAACTAAACCGCTTATGCTTTTGGATATAGTCAGCCTACAAACACAATACGCCTTGGCTAACTAAAGAAAACACAAAACATTTCCCCAGCTAAAGGAGATACGTCATCTAAATAAGGTATCCACCTGTCAGAGACAGTGCATTTGAGTTAAAAGACAGATCTAAGTGTAACCAGAGGAGGGCAAAGATTTCACTCATGAACAAAATTTAACTGAAGGCTACAGACTTGCACCTGTATGCAAGTCTGGTCACTGGTGCCCTCAGGGCTGTATAGCAGGAAAAGGACTGAATTCCAGATATGAATAGCTAAGCAAACGCTGCCAAGATCCTGGCTGGGATTTTCATTTTGTATTTGATTTTACCTTGCAAAGGAAGCCAGCTTTTCCACTAGGAAGAACGTCTGTGGAATCAGGACGTAAAGGTCACAACATAACTCCTCCTAACCTGTCAAATGTTAGCTTCTAGGAATGATGGCTTGAATCAAGTGTGGGGACTATTCCTCTAGCTATTTTTTCGTAGCAGTGAAAATGTTCTGGAATCAGAACTGAAGTCACTTCTGATTCAACTTGCCACTCTACTCTATAGTATCTTGTCTTTTACTAAAGTCTCATCCTAAGTAAAAGTAATCTTAAGTAAAACTACTTTTGTGTCAGCCAACCATTAAATTGATTCCAAGGTTAAATAAACTGCAGAAATTTCCAGTTTTTTGTTTTTTTTTTGTAATTGCTTTGAAATAAATAAAGCCAGTTCACAAAATACTGATCCTGTATATTCTCACACTTAACTTCTTAATTAAATCAAATATTAGGAAAGAACTATCACTGATACATTTTTACAAAGAGGAGAACTAATACGAACTTTTAAAAAATAAATTACAAGGCTTCTTTAAGCACAAATGGAAAGCAGAGAATGAGTCTTGTCTATTTTTATTCATGTTTTCTGTATTTCCGTGGTCTTAACACTAGCAATTTTTCTGTTATTTCTTTTCTGATAAGGACAGTGATCCACACAGAACCATTTAACATCTTTTCATGTAATGGATTTGAGAACACGTCAGCCAGATTTACTGGATCCTTGGATTCTTTTGGTATGATCAACTGAAAAGATCGGTTCCTAGTGCCCATGTTGATAAGGTCAGGTCAGAACAACTTCCTGCATTATTATCTTACTCATAAATTATCCTTGATGGGCTTGTGCAGCACAGTTACTTGATTAGCAATATTCTAGGCTTTTTAAGACTGTATTATTATATCTCTGAGAAGAACATAACATTGTTTCTACTGCTTATTCAGGTTTTTGTCATATTTCAGATGTATTCAGTTGACTCCTTGGAGGCCTTCCAACACAAAACAGACACTAGCCATAACTGAATGAAATCAAAACACCTTTGGTAGGTAATAAATTATATAATAATAATTATTATTACAGTTACTCCCTTTTCTCCCAGCAATAACAACAAATCAACATACCCTCTACCCACAAAACAAGAGTTCCTACCTGAATACACTAAACATAATACAGACCAGAACAAAAAAAATGCTTTAAGTTGTATGTATTTAGAGTGTCAGTTTCTCAGTACTGAGCCAAGTAACAAGAAATAACATAAAATTAAATTGAAACAACAGTAAAAATTGATCTTCTAAGGCATTTATTGTATGCCTGATTCACAGTCCTGAAAAAGCAGTTATAATGACCTACTGATTTTCTGGCATAGTTTTAGTTATAAAATATGAATGAAGAAAACCACTGAAATACAATTATGCCTTACAAGACACTAGAAAGAAATTTCAGAGATGCTGGTAGGCATTTCTTTACCGACTTCTATATGAGAACACAGTTTAGTTGCTATAAATATGATTACAACTTTCCAAAGAAGTAGTATTGTTATCTCCTGATACCGACATGCTTTTTCAACCCTGATATGTCAAGCAAGGAGACACTTAGCTGACCAGTTGAACAGCACAATATCTTCAGCAACTACCCAAGAACCCTTTATATTTTGACCAGTTTCTATAATGGTAACAGTGCCTTGCAAGGCACTGATGCTCTGCAAGGCACAGTGCCCTGCCTCTCAGTTACAGAAAATTTACTTACAGGAAGTCTACAGCACATTCAGTATTTTGATACCAGGCCTTGTATTAGTGCTTGTGCCAATACATGATTCCTTGTCCAGGCACTTACCATCTGAAAACAGGAACAGGATGAGGTAAAATAGGGAATAATTATGAATTCATTAAATGCATTAACTGCAAGTTTTAAACCTCTGGCATTCATGCATAACACTGGTGTCCAATATTCTCTTTAAGATGTGCTGATGGATGTTTAAGACATGCAAGACACTTCTTCATGATAAGACCTCTCCCTCACCTACCCAACAGGCCGCTGCCTTGTCTCATTGCAGACACAGAATGATACATGCTTCCTTCAGAGATTAAAGGGTCTCCTGACACATGGCCACAGGCTGGCTCACCATATCACCATCACACTTCTACAACCCAACTGTTTCAATGACGCATGTGCCGGTCCTGTTAGGCGCAGCCATGTGGCCACCAGACAAGACCCCTCCAGTTCACGGCATGGAGGCAGCTTGGGAGGGCACCAGGAGCTGGTGTGCAGTAACAGCTGTACAAAACAACCTATATCCAGCCTATACATGAGGGGCCTTTTCAGAAGGAGCAGCAGGAGCTGCTCTAGCTGCAGAGTCCTGGTGGGCCAGGTGCAGGCCTGAGCACAGATCTCTCACAGGGAGCAGTCGAGGGAGAAGGCCTGCTGGCCAGAGCCGTACGGACTCCCCTGGTTTCTGCTGCAGCAGACATACAGCACTGACATACAGCTTGGCAGTCACAAGTTTTTTCAGCACAACTTGCTCACACTCAATGGGTCAAGAGAGCTTAAGAAGTTTTGAAAGAGTTGCATTTCACATTTGTCCCTAACCTGTTTGCCCAACAACTGATTAGATACCACAGAGACAGAGAAACTCCAGGTTAAAAGTACCATCCCAAATAACTAAATCAGCACGGCATTTAAATCAAATCTAAGCAAGCCACACAATGATACAGATTCTCTCTAGTGCTCAGACTTACACTTGAACATCACACAAAAAGCTGACAGCCTTCATTTAGTATCTCTTACAGTAAATGACCAGAGTAGATCAAAACTAGTAATGTAGTACATATTTGACTTGATATCCAAGTACATTAATACAGTTACATACCTGTGTACTATCACATGAGCAAAATTATAGATTTCTAGGTGAGCAAGTGGCTAGGTTTCTCTGGCTGCCCAACCAGAAATTTCACAGATCTGTATAAAGATGACTTCATCTTCCCCATTCATTTGAGCTCAGAGAAAATAGAAACATATATGAAACTGCCATTTTGATAACCAGCAAGTGAGTTGGTAAAACGGGAGACCACTGCAAAGACTTGCCTACTGGTGGAGTCATCAGTGTCAGCACGATTTTCAGAGCTTTCAATGTGTACATTCTTTCCCCTCTGCTTCTTCATTCCCTCCTGCCTCTTATTATGTCCAGTAAGACGCACACCCACTCTCTGCTCTCTTTCTGTGCTCCCCTTCTTCTGTACTATTGTCCCTCTTTCTTATTCTTCCTTTCAGTATCCCCTCTTTTTAACTTTTACTTTTTCCAGGTACTTTAAATTCCCCTCCTACAAAAGTTTACTTACAAAATATACCACCATTTCTGACATTGCAAATCATCAGTTTTCTCCCTGTACGTGTACCTTAAAACTTTTATCACTTTGGTTTCACAATAAAAGCTGCAAACCTTTCAGAGAACTGAAAAATCCCTTATCAATGTCCAAACGGAGCTTATCACAATGGAGACCTCCTGATGGGACCACACATGGCTGAATGCTATTCATAAACTTAGGTTGAATCATATGACAATGTTACAGTGATTTTGCTTAGACACTTAGATATATAGATATATATAGCATAGCTCATGTATATACCCTGAAATATATAAATATAGGTATGTGCATATGTATATAAGTTGCTTAATCGCATTTATATATATATACATCATTTAAATACAAGTAATCATTTTCCATGCAACATACTCTTGTCCTATATAGGTTCCTTAATTGACAATGAGAGCTTTTCAGAGTGCATTATATGGATTTTCCCTGAAAGAGGAGGGATAAAAAAAATTGCATAAGATTTTAAATGTTTTAGGTATCAAACAGAAAAACTCTCCATTTTTCCTGGATAGAATATTTAAGTATCAAAATTTTAACTGACATAAACAGAAATGAGGAAAGTATATACTGATAATGAATACGCTTGTAGGCTGAAAAGAAAGGAATTATAAAGCAATAAAACAGCTGTAGTGATGCAATAAAATATAATATACCATTTTGTTCATGAAAATTGTTTTGTTTCAAAATAATGGTGCATGTTTAAATGTGAGAAAAGAATATAATGCAAACACTATTCATCACAGAAGAGAAGGAGTTTTGCAACTGTGTTTCAGTGACCCTTCACAAACTCCCATTCAGAGTTCCCCTCAAAGGTAAGTACAGCAGCTCTTGTTGGCTCCTGAGAAGCAAAGGAATTAGTACATTAAGTAGGTTCCAGCACGCAGAAAATACAAGCCTCAGTCCAACCTGAAAAGGATCTTTGCTAAAAACCAAGCTTAGTGAATGTCCAGACAAAAAAAAAAAAAATGCTTGACCATTTTCTTCTTTAGCTAGAATACTGTTGATCAGGCAACTTCAACAAGATATCCAAATGAATAAACCATAATACATGTACATTATGCACATTTAAATAATTCCAGAGAGGAAAAAAAAAAACCCAGTTCCTACCAGTTTGGCTAAGTTGTGACGTGCTACGGCTTTTCCGCGAGAGACCCACGATGGCGACCATCTTTGCGCCGATGCTGGAGCGTCTCTTTTTGCCGCCGCCACCGACAGTGCCCACTGCCGTGTCCGACTGGCTGCCATCGTTTTTCTCCAGTGTGTACATGTCGCCGCCGATGCTGGTGCTCTTAGTCATGTTCTTTCCTGAGGCGCCCATCTGTCTGCTTTGCATTTTGGATGTAAAGACACTGTCAGCCAGTGGATGGATAAACAGCGCAGACAAAGAAGAGTAAAAAGGGGACGACAGAAAAGGACAGGTTTCAGATGGAAGGTTTTGGGAAACTGGAGGGTAAAAGCAGCTAATTCACACAGGTAGGGTTTGTTTTTTCAGAGGTAAAAAGGAGCAGCTTTAATGATAGGTTGCTGTTTGGTCTCCCGTAAACATTTGTGACTGATCAAAGTTTTGTTTTAAATAACAAGCTCTTACTGATTTTCTTCAAATACAGGACCAGCAAAAGCATATCAAAGAATTAATATATCAGTGTACCATGTATACATTTTTTAAAAACTCTATGCAAGAATCTAAATATGTTCATACAAATTTTTGTCTGTTTTGACTGATTTGAGTATTGCTGTTCCACATTTGGCTAGTCAAATCATAAATATTTATTCCTCTAGTTTATCAGCTAAGTAGGTTCTGAAAATGGCTTGAGTAGGGATTACCTGGGCCAGGCAAGAGACACAAAGCAAATAAAGTGCAGAAACTATCATTTATAGTTCTTGCTTCAACTAGAGACCAGGGCTGCAGACACTCAGCACAGATGAATAGTGGTTATAAGTGTATTTTTAACTGAGCAGGCTTTCCTTGTCTAACTAAAACCTGTTTGTATTATGTTAGTACCTTATAATATTCTGTAGATGTAAATAGTCACTAGCTAGAATGCAAAGCTTTATCTATGGTAGTATCAAGTTGTTACTTGCCTGCACTTTTGCCAGTTGAGGTGACACAGCAATATACTGATGCTGAGCATTTGCTGTCCCCCTAATAGTGTCTTTATCACCAAATAACTATTTTAAGTATAAAAACATAAACAGTCAAACACATCAAGTGGTTCCAGTTCTTCACTGATTTCCCAACTTTTAGCTCTTACAGCAAAATAATTATTTAAGAGTAAGTTCTCAGGTTATCTGGTCTGACATTATAGAAACATTTTATTTATTTATTTAAACAGGCACTGTACACAAATTCACCAGTAAGGACACCACAGCTCGGGAGGTACAAACCGAAAAAGAGCGTTTTCAATCCGCTGGAGAGAAGGTCGAACTGTGGACAGACTGAGAGGCAGACCCACTAGTGCTGCTTGGGAAACTTATGTTCTACAACCCTTTTAGGTGCTCTGCCCCTCTTCTTCTCACATATGCACACACAAATAAATACACACAAAAATATATTCCTCAGGGAAACAGATACTTGATTCATTAATGAACTGAATGAAAGGGTATCAGTCTGAAGTCTAGCTTTGATTTCTAAACATCCAGACATTTCAATGATATTTTCAGTAACCTGGTTTAGTCCAGTTATTCTATGATTTTGATGAAATTACACAGTAATGAACTAATCTAGTTTTTTTATTCCCTCCCTTTGACAATAAATGCATATATTATATATGTATTTTATAAAACACTTGGACACTACGTGACTTAGATCATCTTCACTGATAAAATGGAATTTCATTATAATACACGTTTTGTTCTTATTTATAGACTGTTTCTACAGGCTCTTAAACAGCTGCATCTGAATTATCTGCTGCAGCATGCCACAGCACACCCCAGGGGGACCTGATCTCCCAGTGGTCCAGGTTAAGGGACCTTTCCTTTGCACAGAAATGATGATCTACAGTGATGACAGCAGTACATATCCGTATTTTGCCCTGACATGTAACTGGACAAACATCCAGATCAGGAAACTCTTAAGCAAATGCGTGCCTGATCATATGCATGGAGAATATTTCTATTTCAGTGAAGTTCTTGCACAGAACTTAGCCCTTTATTATTCTGTTCATTGCATCTCACTAATAAGTCCACACTAGATACAGTGTTAGACAATCTGTAGAGAACAAAACAATAGAATATTTTTGGAAACTAGGGGAAATTATTCTTGTGTGTGTGTGTGTGAGTAAAATCATCATACAAAGGCTAACAAAGATTGTTTTTGCTTTTTAAATACATTTTCAGAAACATACAAACGCTATTCCTTGAGCTTCACCCCTCAGTAAATGGCTCTGGAATGGATTTTACTGGGTAGAGCCACAGTCTTCCCCTTACCTTTAATGACCTATATCTATTTCAAAAAAAGAAGCTCATATTGCTTCTTTATTAAGTTTTTATAATACATACTCTGTCAATAAAAACTTAACTATGGAATTAATGCAGTGGCCTCAAAAGAAAAGGGATTGTTGGGTCTCTTCCCACTGATTGGAAATGAGATGAGGCATCAGATTTGGAACAACAACACAACTATTTAAGATATTTGAGAGGTGCCCATAAAGCTTTTTGCCCTTAAGTTGACAGCTGCATCTACATGAAGGCACAAAATGCTTAAAGTTAAGCTACAACACTGAGAAAAACACAACAGCTAGTTTATAGAAGTGCACCTTTGTCATCAAGTCGAAAAATATTGGCTGTGCTTCCTAAGGAAGTTATGAGGAAAAACATGAATGAGAGTTCAGATCAACAGATGGACAGGCACAAAACAGAGTTGAGAGCGAGCCTTAGTGGCCTTGACTGGGCAGACAATAACAAAAGACTGGAACACAGTGGGAGCTTGAAAGTTTTTTCCTTATCCTTTTTTAATACTCCTTCATGTTATATGTTAGTACACACTGACACACAATGGTAAATTTAAAACTAAAATAAAGTGGGATAGGATATGGGTAAAGAGGCAGGCAGGGAAGGAAAGGAAAAAAAGTGGATCTGTATTCCTGGGGCTTTTTACCACTATGACTTGTAAGATGATAACATCACATGCTGTATTTCCTTTCAAACTAACACCTTTAGAGATTGCTTCGCAGGAAGGAGATGTCACATGAACTAGTTCTCAGTTTCAACACTATCTCACATATAAGAAATGACAAAGAGATCTAGAAAGGTCAGTGTTGGGAAGAGCTAGTGTCTTCAGCTTTATATCATGCCAAACCAAATTCTAAGAATCAGCAAATTAGGGCCCCTTACCCAGTAATGCAAGTTTTCTAAGGAAATGTGATTAATTTCACTGTGTTGTCTGTCAGAGCTCTTAAATATATTTTTTCAAACAGTTGCATTCATATTTAGCACAGGAGTAGAAAAGTAAAGCTATTTAGTTCCTAAAACTGTTTTGAAGACAGTTTTAGGAGAGAGATCTTATGAATGCCCCTTTGGGGAAAGACTGCAGTGTAAGTCATTAAATCTCTGTTATTTCATGTGGGAGCTCATTCTCACAACATAGATTGATAGGAGGAGTATTTTTACTGACTGCTGAACAACCTATTCCAATGATACATTTTTCAAGAACCACAGAATCATAGAATATCCCAAGTTGGAAGGGGCCCACAAGGATCATTGAGTCCAACTCCTGGCTCCACACAGGACCACCCAAAAATCAGACCATATGTCTGAGAGCATTGTCACAATGCTTCTTGAACTCCGGCAGGCTCGGTGCTGTGACCATTTCCCTGGGGAGCCTGTTCCAGTGCGCAACCACCCTCTTGGTGAAGAACCTTTTCCTAACACCCAGCCTGAACCTCCCCTGTCACAGCTCCATGCTTTTCCCTCGGGTCCTATGTTATCCAGGAAGTCAGTGAGCTCCTGTTGTATTTTCTAATAGAAAATAGTAATTATGTCATTGCTTTATAAGCGATATTAACACTTAGGAAAGGTCTTATGTCATAGCAGTGAAAACAGAAATATTCTGTTTTCTCATAAAACACTGAGGAGAAAGTTCCCATTTCCTGAGTCTAATGTGCATTTTACCACATTGACATGCTCCATGTGTCATTTCCCAAGATGTACAATTCTATTAAAATGCAAAAGATTGCAGCAATTGCCCATATTAAAGAAATCGATGTGCTTAAGAAGGCTGGTATGCAAACAAAGTTGCTATAATTTCACTAGGTAGTTAGCTATGAAAGCACTATGCATTACAAAAATAGGCTCCTTGGCTTCTGTCTAAGGGCTTCTGTATCACAAAATCAAGTTTTGCTGTGTGCACCTGCTAACAATGAGGTAGACTTCATTCAACCAGGTTCTTTTGACCAAATAAGAAAGGTAGGAAAGAGAATTCAAGTAAAGAAAAAGGGATTTAAATTTAGGATTGAGTGGATATTCCAAATGCTAGTACAAATGGCTAATACTGAAAGTTCATTCACCATTCACTATTCCCCCGCCCCCCGAGTACAGTTCTAAGAATACTTGCTCTAATTAAAGTTTTAGGGTTGTTCTCCTCTGTAAAAGTAGCAGTGGGAAACATCTTTATTATGCTCCCAACTAGCCAACAACTCCTGGAGAAAGCCATCACATAGCAGTGGCAAAAAGATTTTTGAGAAATAAGTACTAGGAGAGTTCTGAAAGGCTTATAGTGCTTCACAGTAAATCTGCAATGCTCATGAGCAAGCCAACTCCTTCATCTGTACTCTGAACTATTTTTGTCCATTCAGGCCTTCACTCGCTAGTTATTCTTGGTAGATGCTTGGTATCCTTACCAATGAAGCTAGCCTTCTACCCGGACTGCCTTTTGACAGTGCCAGAAATTGATTACTCCTAGAAAAATAGGGGGTTGTATGTCAGGCTGTGTTTCTGAGGTAACAGAACTATCAAAGGGACATCAGAGTTAAGAGACTAACTCCTACAAACTCTTCTCTTAACAGCAAATGGAAATGACTTATCCATGAAGTTTTCTTTCCATGTACATATACACAAACATAAACATGCACACACATTCAGTTAAATATGTACAACATCTTAAATTTATGAGATGATATGAGTCAAGGAATAGCGGTGCACTAAAAATAGTTTTTTCAAGGTGTCTGATAAGATATTCAACTTAAACAAATGCTCTACAGTGAGAATATGCAGCCATACGGGGAAAAAAATTAGATAAACAAATTAACTATGCTGGGCCAATTATGTGAATGATGGTGCAATAATCACCCTCACTAAACTCAAAACAACAACGAACTCATGACACCACCCCGCTGTGTGTCAGCCTGCAGCCTACAGCAACCACAGAGTGAAGGTGACAGCCAGGCCACTGACTTTGGCTTGCAGGGACCACGCAGTCAACCAGAGCAGGGCGATGGGCAAAGCTCACACAGGAATGTTGCTTCCTGCACTGCCCCTGAATTCAGGGAAATGCTTGAGGACGCTGAGAACCACAGACAGGTCTTTGTGCAGGTAGGCTAGAAACTTGATTCAGATGCTTCAATTTTCCAGTGAACAGAGAAAAAGAATTTCTCTACTCTGCCTTCCACTTCAGTCACTCTCTTTTGTAGTTCTTCTCAGTTGTGAGATGTGTCTTTATACACCCTTCCTAAAATACAGCATTTGTCTGTAATCTTTTCACAACAAGCAAAGCGAGTACTGAAATGCAAGTAAAGTGGCTATTAACAGCTAAGTGTAAAATAAACCCTGAAATTTAATCATCAGTTAGAACAGTCTGCTGAAAGCAAACTCAAAACATGCATGAAGCACGTTTGTATTTTCCCAACTGCCTGGAGGAAACAGAGCCTGATCCATGCTATCTCCTGTGCCTGGGCCACATTGGGGGCACATCATCGGTGTGTCCAGCAAAAAGCTGTTCCAAAGACGATGTAAACAGTTTAAACAATATGGATGATTATGGAACAGTGCTTAAGACCATGCCTGGCCCTGTCTAGTTTAGTGGTGTGGACATAGCCCTAAACTCCTTGGCTATACAACAAAACTCAGCTTGTTCTTAAATTCTGATATTCTACAGAGCAATTCTAGCCCATAAGCTTTTTCCGAATGTTTTTGAAGAAAAACAGTAAGCCAGTATGAAACTGCTATTCATATATAGCCTTCTAGAAAACCCAGTATTATGTTTCTGGATTTCTTAAAGGCACTAATCTTCAGGATCTCTTTGTCAAAGACCCACTTGTTTTCAAAACTGGGAGTGTAATTCTTCTCTGGAATCAGATTTGATGTCAAAGTTTTCCAGACTCCTACCATAGCAGGTAATCAGAAACTATCTTGTTTTTCTCCCCACTTAGTCAGTATCTGTGCTGACATAAAGATTAGAAAACACTGGCAGAGAAACTCTCCCAAAATACAATGCCTAGGACCTGCTGCTAGGAAAACAATCACTTAGGAGTTGACAAATAGTCAGAAGGGAATACTGCCCAAGGAAATCCTCAGAGAAGGGAGGCAGGGAAGTAGGTTGCACAAGAAGATCTTTGCTTCAGTTTTGGTATTTCCTGCTTTAGGACGGACCATGTCCTTGATATCTGACCACGAAGGAATACAACAGTTTGCGAGGTTTCAGTTCAGAGGGGGGATTTCACAGTGCAAAAGGATCCTGCTCTAAAGGGAGAGAAACTGTTTTGAAGCCATTTGATACACAGCAGTATAGCTAAGATGGACTGCAGTGTGGACGAATGCTTTAGAAACTAGATAAACAAGTTCTGCATAAAAACATAAAAAACTATTTTTGAAAGTTAAGAAGAAAAAAAAAAGTCAGAAACATCACCCAACTTCTCCCAGTTTCTGACTTACTGGTGTTTCAAAGGCATTTAATGGGTTTACAGAACATACGTATTTTAGAATTAATTAACAATATTGTTGGCTACTGATTTATTTTCCGTGAGAGCGGTTGAAGACAGACTGAATATTCATTGTTTCATATGTACCAAATGGAAAATCTCCTCCTCTCTCCATAGTTAAAAACATGCAGTCTTTGGCTGCCACTTTTGAACCAATTGCAGAGATTGGATGCCATCTCACTAGTTGGTCAGATTCTTGCCTAAGGAAACAGAATATTTTTAATAGAAACTGGCTGATTAGTAGAATAAGTGCCAAATTTCCTCAGGAACCTTTCATATAGGCCAGGAAAAAAAAAAAAAAAGAAAGAAAAAAAAAACCCACTGACACCTGGGAGTCCTTATGCTTTACCATGCCTGTTGAGATTTACAATATGTGGTAAACCAACCAGAATAGGGATGGAGAAACTGAAGACAACAACTCCCCTGAAAGATGTTACTGCTATAAAAAGCAATTGCGAAGTCCCAGAGGTTAAAGAACCTTATTAAGACTTTCGCAGGCATCCTCTGCTGTCAAACAGGGCAGTACTGCCCATTCTTTCTGTACATTAAGCAATCCAACAGGCAGCAATGAGAAAGGCTAAACTGGGAAAAGACACTGATTCAGTTCTTCTCCATAAGCAAGAAATACAAACGACCAACAGACCCAAACCCAAATCAAAGAGAAAGAATATTTTCAATCTGGAAGCAAAGACATCTTACATAGTCGCTTTCCATTAAAATGTTTCTGACTGTATGGATCTATACACGGTCTCTAAGAAAAATCCTCTCTTAAGACACCACAGTCACTCAAAAAACACAGATCATATCCTTTCAGGGATCTTTTGCCACTGTCTCATTATACTCTCCTAGACTTGAAATACTATTCTATCCATTCCTAATTATGGCTGTTAGACTAAAATTATTATGACAATCTTGATTTTTTTTGTTTTTCACTTACCAACAAATACACCTCACTAAAACCAGTATTATGAAGCAGAGGCATTTTTCAGATCTATGGTATTAAATTCTTACATGTGAAGGAGACAATAACAATACCATCCATTTTATTGGATATCATTAGCAGGATTTCTGAGGATTTTTTGTTGTGTTTTGTTTTGTTTTCAGTTTTCATTACAGCTGAATTGGAAATTAAAACATTTCATCTTTTTGCTCTGCCAAAAGAATATGTATCAGAGAATCAGACTTACACTTAAGTCATTTGGCAGATCTTGCAGGTTTCTTTTTTTCCCAGTGAAAAGCCAGTATTAATACTTCCCTGTCGTTCATCTTAGTTCTCTGGTAATGATGCCTAACTAAACTAAAGCATCTGCAATTGTAAAAAAGCACTTTATAAAAAAGTAACTCCAAGTCAGGAGTACAGCCATGTATTGTGATGTCCTAGCGAAAGTACAAAATTAAACCTCTTTTCAATTGTTGTAAGTGGTATTTTCTTATACACATCTCTTGTGAGACTGGATGATCACTGAAGATTTCTTTTACAGATTTTTACAAGCAGGATAGGAATTTTAATGCCGTTCTTAATAGATCTCTTTACTTATTTGGAGACATTTTCATTTCATTAATTTGCTGAAGAAATTTAACAAAAACAGCATTATGGGGACAGCTGTGATGTAGGAAATAATATTTCCATGGGAACAAAGCCTCTGGCCAATGCACATACTCATCTGCCAATTCACATCAAAGAGAGACACTACAGGTTTGAAATTATAATGACGTAGTCTCCTGAGGTTCACTTGACCAAAAATTATCCTATTAACTCATTTGTGATATAAATCTCTAATAGCTACTGGACTGACTTAATTACTAGGTTTATTTTATTGAAATTGTAACAAGAAAGCTGGTAGAAAACAATTGATTTTGGAATAGGACATTTTTTTAATGGATTTGGCTAAACACGGACAAATTATCTTTTTCATGATAAATTAATTAGTGAATAAAGCAGTGATTATAATGTATTTTGTTATGTATATTGTTCAAAGACAACTTGTGTGTACATCTGAAAATAAAAATAAACTAATATTTTATATGAAATAACTTTTTCAAAGATTTCTTTCATATTATTATTATATATTACTCTGCTAACAGTTGTGAATTTATGCAAAAAGCCCTTCCTTTGACATGTGTGAATTATAAAGCCTAGAAAGAAAACTAGCCAAGGAGCAAAAGTCTTGCATTAGCCAGTTGTCATTTTAGTTTCATATTCATTTGCAAATACAAGTCCACATGAGCTCTGGAGGCTTGGCAATACAGAAAGTAAATAAAGACAAAATCAGTTGTTTAATATGCAGCAGGTTAACAACAGGCCTGCCAAATTAGAACTGACAGTGGGCAACCTGGTTTAATTGACAGCGTCTTTTACAGAAATGCACCTTGCATGTACATAATCTGAAAGTTAAATGTTATATGCTTATTCAAACCTGTTGTTGAATTATAGTTTTCCAACAGAGAAGGAAGAGAGGGATCATTCTGTTTTCAGTATTAACAATGCTTTCTAAGTCACAAAATACAGCTGTGCTGCAAGCTTAACACTCTGATGTACTCCTTGAAAAACTGAAAAGGGCTCTTTGAAATGAAAAGCAAGCAATGAATTGATAAACCAAATCCAGTGTGCCCAAGACCCAAAATCACCAGAGAAATAATGTAAAATCAAGTCCCAAAGAGAGAAATAATTCAAATTTGAAGGTAGAAATTCTCAAAAATATATAGAGATAGAAGACATCATGTATTGCCATGATTTAGCATCTTTATTTGCTAAATTGAAATTATCTATAAGGAAGATCTTATTTAGAAAACACACTGACAGCTGGAGAACTTTGGCAGATAGTCATGCAGGAACTGCATTGGATGTGCTACTGAGAATACACCAGGGTGAAAATCACAGAATATGCAGGGAAGAACTAGATGTCCTGAAAAGCCTTTATTCAAATAAATTGCTGTAGTCAATATGGATTTGCCTATAGCTGCATCTATACTTTGCTGATGGAAGACAGGACTGTTTTGATCAGTACTGTGCAATGTGGCTATGTTCACGTTCCTCATCCCTTTGTACTGCTCATGTGTGTGTGCGGCGGGGGGGTCTAAACAATAAAGCAGCTTTAGTAAAGACGTTTCCTTCATTCCCTGTAAATTCAGGTTGCTTGAGGACTCCAAAAAATCAGGGTCAGCATAGACAGTGCTAACATTTCTCAAACCCATAGCGTCTCTCTGAATTGATCTTCTGGGACTGAGAGCTAAATGGACACAAGCAAGGGATCTGAAGCCATAATTACCTCAGCCAAAGAGACGTTATCTGGGACATCATGATCTTGCCTGTCTGACTTCTGTCACTTTGACAAAATGACTTTGAGTCACTTTGGGCCTCTGGGGGAAATTAGAAAAGCATACATAAAAAGAAACTGTTGTGAGGAAACTTGGCTTACATCTTACTGAGCTCAAGTCCGCAAATGTTGTTTCCTGATGTGGGGAGGACAGGTCCATGACCAGAACTCCCTGCTGAGGAAGTATGCACACTTGCATACGATGCACGTCTGGAGCAAAGGTTTGCTTAGGTAGCGCTTTATGGACTTTATAGGCTAAGATGAGTACGACTACTATGCAGGTACAGTGATAATACTGAACCAAAATGTTCCATGCTTAGTCAAATAACCTTAAAATCAGATAGATGGGCAACAGCAAACCACTGCAGCATCATCTGACTCTGGGTATTAAATAAGTAATACACCAGCACTGGGCCCCTGACCTTTCGTTAAAATATAATACTTGCCAGATGGGTCTGGCAATGTGTTTCAAAGGTCCTGGCACAGAACCAGCAACTATGTTACTAACTGTGCTTAGAAGCACCTTATGAAGCAACATGAAGGAAATTCATACTTGTTTCTTAGAAGGCTAAGTGATAAGTTTATTAATTATTTTTGATGAAGTACATTTAGAGAAATCAGAAAAGGCACTATATTATTTTTACAGAATCTTTTCACTTTTCTACTTAAAATCATTCTCAAACAAAAATAGTGAAAACGTACAGCACTAAGAGAGAACGAGAGAATCCAAGTGTCAGAGAGAGAGATGAGCTTCCTAATTCAATTCTTTGCTTTCATAAGTTTCTACTCCACACTTAATTGTTGCTATTGCTATTCATGTCCACAGACCTGTTGTGCTCAATCCTGTACAAAGATACAAAAGTCTGTCTAATGAAGAACCCGTAATTCAATCTAGTTTTAAATATCTTTAGAAAATGAGCCTTTCTTTCAACACACTTAAAAATTTAAAAACTAATTTCAATATTTTTTTTTGTTTCAAAGCCTCATTTTATTTCTTTCGATCATCTCTACTTCTTGCATGTCTCTAGGGCTTTACATCTGCACCTCTGTAAACTACTGATGCACTGTTTTTAAATGACCTTCAGTAACAGGAGTACATCAGTGCTTTCTGCATCACAGGTCAGAGCTGACACTCAGTAGAGGTTGAAATGCAGGCTGCATTTCATGAAGAAGGAAGCAGTCTCAACAATATAATGTTTTTGTCAAACAAAAAATCTCTGAGTTCCCTGCTGGGCATCGTATATCAAAGCTGCAGACTGTTTCAGATGGAGTGTTTTCACCGTTCACCTGTTAAAAACGTGTACTTCCAAATTCATTACTTTATTATTTCCCAGTGGATAAAAACAAGCTACTATCTGTAAAGGAGTCTATATGTCTTTTATACTTACTCCACAGTACCAGGAAACAAATGGGTCTCTAAAGGTTTGATAGATGGTGATGAATAACTTAGAAACTGGTGAGTTTGCTGGATTTCTTAAACGATTTGTATTCTATTCTCAGTATAGATTTCACATAAAATATACAAATTAATACAATTCCTCTCTGAACCATTGATATTTTGTATCCTTTTCCATAATACTTCTCCAGAAGTCACAGACAATTTTCTTCTGCATGTCACCTGTGAAAATGTAAAACACAAAATGGCCGAATTGACTCTGGGCATTGCTACAGACACAGTTGCTGTATGAATTTTCAGCTTTTGAAGATCTGCCTCAATGTAGAACACTAAAACAAGTTAAAAAACTTACATCAAAAAACAATGGATTTGGATCCTTACTTCAAATAGTGTAACAAGTTGTCATGAACTGCTAACAGACTCTGTACAGTCCAATAATACCAACCTTACTGAAAAAAAAGTTAATTTTAGGTACTTTGATTTCAGAGACACAGACCACCTGTACGTAAGCTGTTTATCTCTGCTTATCTAATGAGAAGCATGCGGAACAGTTATGTTAGGGGGACACAAAATAGAGTTGCTGCTTTTTGTTTCAGGACTCAGTCCATCATACTGCCCCAGCCTCCTGAATAACAAAACGTTCTGCATCTCAAAAGAGCTGGTGAATGTTGTTTGGCGACCTGCTGGTCTGCCCCCAGGAGTGGCAAGGTCACTTCATTGTGATGGTTAAGAAAAATGCTACACCAACATCTTGGGTTGAGAGCTACAGCAAAGCCAAGAAGCCACTCTCATCCCATGCCGGGAACAGGACTCGTCTCACACAGGGAAGGGTGCGAGGGGAGGCTGGTGGCCACCGTACCTCATCCTGCCTGCAGCCCCATTTACTCGTCCAGGAGCGGCTCCTGGGATCCGCAGGGCCTGAGCTCATTGCGCCGATGAGGGACTGTGCTTTTGATGCTCCTTCCCAGTGTTCCTGGGCCATGGCCAGGCCTTTACCAGCTTGCAAACACCTCGTTTTGTGCTTCAAGAAGCATCTGGCCTACTAGGAGTGCATGGTTTAGCTGACCGTCAGAAGCTCAAATCTGATATTTCTAGGAAGCCATTGCTAGAGCTATCAGGGGCACCGACTGCCTGCACTGCAACTTTGCCAAAGGACCTATCATGCACTGGGGAAAGGGTCTCAGGCTGCAGTTTTCCCTTACAAACATGTGGCCTGTTTGGCGAGAAAGGTTGGGCACAATTAACTTCTTTCATCCATTAGTGCAGTTGGGACAATTAGTATAATTATTCTGAAATAGCTTTAAGAAACCAAACTATACATGCACATTGAAAATATATTTTTGATGCTTGTTATCTTTTGCACAGTTTTTGATATTTTTACCACAATATAGATTTTCAAAAATGCTATTTGGCTTCCACCACTATAGAGGAGCTAGCACAGACTGAGTTTTTGTGCTTTTTCATCCAGCTTTGCAAAACACTGCATTTAACTGATAATGGCTGCAATCATGGTAGAAGCCTCATAAAAACTCAAATACTAAGATTACAATATAATGAAAAACTAAGGAACAAATACTCATCAGGCATCAGTTTTATAACCTACATAATTAAATTCTTTGAAGATTTTTTTGACTGAATGACACAAAAAGAACTAGAAAGTGAATTTGAGATGAATCCTCACAAGGGAAAGGGCACAGAGAGCATGAAGTACCATTAGGAAGAGAAAAAAGTTTTTGTGTGAACTAATCCATTACTTAAAACTCCATGCTGCACTCTGTTTCCTGCATCTTCAAGTACTGATGCAAAATTACATTCCAGCTGACTTTCTCCACTACAAATTTTCATTCTTCACTTGTGTAATCTTCCTATTAAACAGCTCTATTTCTTTGACTATCCTTTAGGATTCATTTCTTTTCTTTACACCAGGTTTCATTGATATCTTCTAAAACATAGCAAAACACATGATCTACTATCCTCCTATGCTGTCTCTGCATTCTCCTCTTAACACATTTCTCTTCCCTTGCCCCTGTCACAGAGGTAGAAACTTCTCACTGGATTTCTTCCTAAACTGATTTGCCTAAGTGATTGTATGCTATCTTCTGATTTCCTTTCCCCCCAACCTCTTACTTTCCTTACTCTCACCTCTAGTCACCTGGTCATAGAATCCCCGAGTGGCTGAGGCTGGCAGGGACCTCTGGTCCCACCTGGTCCCAGCCCTGCTCAAGCAGGGACACCCAGAGCAGGTGCCCAGCACCACGTCCAGGCGGCTTCTGGAGGTCTCCAAGGAGGAGCCTCCACAGCCTCTCTGGGCAGCCTGGGCCAGGGCTCCGCCACCCGCACAGCACAGAAGTGCTGCCTGGGGTTCAGGGGGAGCCTCCTGGGCTCCAGTTTGTGCCCACTGCCTCCTGTCCTGGCACTGGGCACCACTGAAAGGAGCCTGGTTCCGTCCTCTCTGCACCCTCCCTTCAGGTATTTATAGACATTGATGAGATCCTCCCTGGCTTTTTCCCCCAGTTTTTTTTTTCACCACTGGCTTCTTCCCCAAGTCATAGAAACACGCTTTAACATATCCCTTCATAAAGTAGAACAGAACACACCTAGTCTTTCTCTCATCAGTACTGCAAGTACTGTCACATCTTCTTTCTCCTTTTCATTTCTGAATTAATTGAACGATCAAACACATTGGTTAAAATAACTGCCAATCTCCTGTTTTCCAATCTATTTCAAACACTTTCCAAACAACTTTTACCTCTTGCATTCAATTGAAACTACACCTGCAAAAGTTTATAATGATTTCTTAAGATTTTGAAAGTATACTGGTCTCTTCTTCGCTTTGCTACAATTAACCATGCTCTGAAACGTTATCCTCCCTGAGTTTCCATACTACATCACATCTCAATTTGCCCTCTCTCTAACCTTTCATTCAACATATGCTCTAGTAAATTTTTATTTTCTGCCCAACCAGTTAACTGTGATGGTCCCACAGGGCTGTATCACTATCTCCTACATTGCTATCCCTAAATTAGCATCCCTTCATCAACAGTACATCAAAATGTTATCCCCTCTGCAGTAAAAACTCCCTCTCTTATCCCCTGCCTCCTCCTGCCTACACTAAAACCTCTTCGTTTGGCACCTCCTTGTGAATCACTGATCTCAATTCAGTTTTACTAAATTCAGTATTTCCTTCCAAGACCTCTCCTCTGCTTCTTCTCCCAGCCACGTGGACCATGTCTTTCAGACTGCTCTTTGGGCAGCCCTTTTAATTCAAGCTTCATATTAGGCCCGCATTTTTGTGACATACACATACTTTCTATTTCAAATCTCTACCCGCTCTGTCCATCCACACAGCTAATTGTTGTACCCACTCTCTCACATTTCATGTGCCAGTTACTGCAGTGCTTTTCTCCAGCCCTGGCAATTTACCTAACCCCATTCCAGGATACTGTAGGAAAGATAAGTTTCATAGCCTTTCAGTTTGGTGGTACCACCTTTTGCTGTGCATCAGTACAAAGGTACACTTTTCTTTATCCAGCTGTACATAAGATGTCTTTTGTTTTCGAGTATTTAACAGATGTTCCTTATCACATTTATCTTCTCCCATTCAAGACTGAAAGATCAGCTCCTGCTGCTGATCAGACTTGCCCCATCATCCACTTGTGGTATCTTTAGTAAGCAACTCATAGTTTTTCCTCAGTGCCTCTAATGCTTGAAAAGAGCTCTCCAGAAGCATTCAGAAAGCTATCTTACTCTCTTTCTTCAAATCTCCCCTTAGTGCTCCCTGTTGTCAAGATGTCCCGAGCCCTGTATTGTCACTATCTCCTGTCACGTGGAACATTTCATAATTCTCCTGTGGTCCCCTCTCTGCACTCATATGTCATCTCATCATTTAGACTCCCACTGCTCAGAACAGAGTCCGTATTTTTCTTCTGTATTTGAACAGCTTGTAGCACACTGAAATCCTGATCTGTGACTACAATTGTATACTGATAAAAGGCAACAAAACTATCATGGTTATTAGAATTAATGTTTTGGATTGATATTTAGAAAAACATAAAGGAAGGTTAAGATTTAGAGCAGTCTTAAAAAGATTTCCTGCAGTAAAAATTCTGAATGCTCACATAATAGATCTAAGAAGGCTCTTTCTGTCCCTGATATCATCAGGGAGCTGGAATAAGAAATATTGTCAGATAACTGTACATAAGGAATCCTTAAAGATTATAACAGGGAAGCCTGATCCATGCTTTCTGTTTACTAGCATGCATTGCTAAGAAAGAACACAATTACATCTTCACTATACAACAACCATATGCCAATTTTTAGTTTTTCAAGGTTTAATAAAGGCAAAATCTGACTCTGCAGCTATTTCTGCCAAAAAGATTCATTGACTTATTGTACTCCAGTGCTCTAAAACCTAATGCAATTTATTGCACTGAGGTACTCTTTAAAATAGTCATGGGATGAACCCATGATGGATATCTGCCTTCATGGTCATTTAAGTTACTGTGAACCCACCTATGATCTCAGCAGATTGAAGCCCTTAGTTTGACTATTAACATTACTCATAAAATATATAAGCATGGTGACTCTGAAATATACAACATCAAGAAGTATGATGTATCCTTAACGAACTGATTTTTGATGATGGAGTGATTGAGAGCAGCCCCTATGTCTCCAGATTCCCCAGAGGAAAGGTGACTGCTGTTCAACTAAAGATACACCTGTGAAGTACAAATGTATGTTGAAAACTCCCATCTCCACTATAGCTTTTTTGGATACCCAAGATCTCAGGATCTAGGTGATAATTTACTACTATTCTTTGCTGGGTGAGATGGCTGCTTTGGTTCTGCTGGGTATCTCAAATACCTACTGATATGGTTAATTATTACATGATCCTTTGTTGATTGTTTAATGTTGGTGTTTGGTATGAAAACATTTTTGGAAAGCTGAAGTTGTTAACTAGCAATAAGCAGTTTGTATCAGCACTTCAAGACACTTAATTCCACTAAGACTTCAATAAAACATCTGTACATGCAGCTATCACACATATCCAGTTTTAAAAGAATTACTAATTATTAATAATTTCATTTAATGAATATTAGAAAAGATATTTCTAATGAAAATCTGGGCATGTTATAAATTGCCAAACAAGCAAGCATAAGGTACTGAATTTATAGCAATACTTAGGACCTATCCTGCCTTCAGTTTTGTCCACTGAATTCACTAGTCACTATATTTCAGTATCCTAATGATACAAAACTATGTGTTTATATAATATATACATACATATATTCATATCCATATATGTACATAGGAATCAATCTGTGCTTTTCAGCTTGTTTCCTACCCTAGAAGGCTGTTTAAACACTACTAAAAGGGAAACTAAGGACTAAGGGAAATGAAGGTGGATATAGGGAAATGAAGGTGGATATAGAGAAAATTTCCTTTTTATTCACAACTTACATACTAAAAGTGGACAAAATGAGCAAAGTGGGTAATTAATACTAAGGGCTGATTCCCGTGGTAGGAGCCAAAATCTTACACAAACAAAAGCCACTGCACAGCAGCCATTTAATATCTTGTTTCTCTACCAGGAAGGGACTCCTGACTTCTCTGCATTCCTGAAGGCAGAGAGCAGCCACCAAGCAGAGGAGGAAGCTGGCATGGGGAAGAAGAAATTCCTCCTCAAAGAGGACTTTACTTTCTGTGACAGGCAGCATTTTTGGCTGAAGACTAACCTGAGTGAAAGCTGAAAACCAGGAATAAGGCCATGCTTTCAAGGAGGTAGGACTTCCAGATTCCATTAAACTGGGTATTTAACAGGAGCCAGGAGAGACAAAGGTCTTTAAAACATCCTTTCCCACACTACCAAATGGTTTGTCTAGCAGTCTGTGGAGCAAGTATGCCAAGGCAGTCTTAAAGATAGCTGTTTCCAAACAGCTGTTTTTACTGAGTTCTAAAATGTGCTCACATGAGTGAAGGAATGATGGCAATCAATATATAAAATAAGTAGTATAGCTATATTGCCCCATACCACCCCAGACAGAACACCACAAACTTTGAGTCTCTTTTTCTAACATCTTTGCTCCATTCTATGACAGGTAAATTGTTTTGGTTATTTCCATTTAGAAAAGTATATCAGGACACTTTATGTGAGTAATTATTTGTTTGAAATAAAAGAAACAAGTCTGTGTGTTTGCATGTGTGTGTACGTACAGACATGTACACGTATATGTATGTAGCAATGAAAGTGGAATGCAGTGGAGCACTTTATGATCACCCTACTATATATTAGCATGGTTTTACAGGCTTAAGTTGTCTTAAGTAGTGCATTAGCAGGTAAAAGAAAATAAGAGTTTCTGAAGGGTTTCAAAGATATTCAGCAAACCTCAAACTCATTTTTTTGCTAATGAAGGAAAGAACATTGTATTTCTCATACTGCAAATTACATGGATTTTGCAATACAAAATGTCACTCATTTGCATTAGAAGACACGTTTCAAAGGAATTGTGGTAAAATGTGTAAATCTAGAATGCTATCTGATAAAACTGGAGCCAGTTGTGCTGAAATATTTCTGGACACAATACAGCAGCAGAGCTACATAACCCCTCCACAATATTGCAACCTACGACAGCTATTCATATGGGGTGGAAGAAAAGGAAAAACTCTTTGCTTATCCACGTCGATTGTCAATCAATATGCACGTTTATCAGCCCACATGAAGAGGGTTATAAAAAAAATCCAAATTCTCTTCTTTAGTACTGCCACAAATAAAAAGTAAAGAAGGTTTTGATATTGATGAGATTTCACTCAACAAAAGATTTTTCCCTGAAACAATAATTCAAACAGGGAATATAAAAAGGCATCTTACAATTTCTATTGTTTATTATAGTCAAACCCAAACTCTAGCCTAAACCAATTTAAAAAATAACACGCTGTAGTTACATGCAAAATAATGAATCAAGTTAGTGTGCTGCATCATTTGGTATGCAGAACAAGTTCACTGAAGCTGAGAGTGAAACTTGTCTAAATATGAAAGCATCAAGGTTGAAAGCAAAAGAAGCTGCATAAAACAGACACTAAACTAAGCAGAGGAAACTACAAAAAGGAAGGCAAGCAAGGTTCAGGTACAGTGGGAAGACTAGGTCTACAGGTCTATAGAAACAGAAGTATGTTTTACCTGTCATCCTCCTTCCCTTCTTCCGCTTGGTCCTCTTGAGCTTTTTCATCTTGCCCTGATCCTTTGATTTCGTCCTTATCACAGTTCTCTGCCACCTCTTTCCCTTCCCCTTTTTCATTAATTTCTTGCTCCTTTGCTTTCTCCTCCTCCTCCTCTTTTTCCTCCTCCTCAGGAAATATTTCATCTTGTTCATCCCCTTCCAACCCTCCCTCTTTTTTTTCCTCTATATCCCTTGTCCTTCTGAAGTCAACAAAAATTGAACAAGGCATGCAAAAGGGAAAAAGAAAAGAATAAAGTAAAGTTAGGGTCACAGAGATGAGCATGCATGAACTCACAAGAAAGGAAAAATAGAAGAAATGAAATAAAAACTAAAAGATGGAAGGAGTCATAAATTAAGTCATACTGGCTAATCCCCCAGCATACAATAGAGAAGCTTTAAATTAGGACGTTTTCTTAGGACAGTCTCTAAGTCCCTCTTTGAATACAAGCTGCATGGCAGTACATCTCATTTAAAAAGGGATA
Organism: Anseranas semipalmata; assembly: GCA_013399115.1. Classification (NCBI taxonomy): domain Eukaryota; kingdom Metazoa; phylum Chordata; class Aves; order Anseriformes; family Anseranatidae; genus Anseranas; species Anseranas semipalmata. Next base: position 222,307 of record VXAA01004523.1, on the reverse strand, counting down.
CATAACCATATGACAGAAACAATGGGGTCCTAACAATGCTCTTTAAACAGATGCTCAAACAATCTTATCAAATGCATCATATCTCACGAGAGGACAAATTTCTGAGAATTCATATAAGTTGACACTGAATTTTGCTGACAGATGCAGGTGGGTTACACCTTCTGAGAAAAACAATCTTTCATTCCTTCTGCAGTCAAAGCTCCACAGACTGTGCACAGGGTGCAGGCAAAGGAGATGCTGTGTTTTGCTCACAGATACACTATGTACATCTTGCTGAAGACTTATTCAGTGGAGGTATGCCTACAGTTGAATTGGACCAGGGTTTGCATTAGTATTAACTAAGACTTCTAAAACAGTTCTGCAGCTCTAGTTAAAAAGTAAATTAAGATGCCTCTGACATTGCCAGCACAAAATTTGAGTTAAACTGTCTTCAGTCATGTAAAGTATTTCACAAAACTGTTTCCAGAAAGTGCGTATCTAAGTGTGTCTAATGCCAGCTGACAGCATACATTTGTTACTGTAGTGTATGCTAGCATAACTCAAGACAACAAAACTTTGCTAAAAACAGATACCATAAAGAATTCAAAAAGCATGAGATGAAGAAGATATTTAAACCAGTATTTTGCAAATTCCCTGCAAATTCCGACTTAGGCAAAATATTCTTTTCAGATACAAATATTGAAAAGTATTTAGTTAAATCACATGGCTATGGCTGGCACCATAGCTCCTTGTGCTCACCTTATTTTCTTGTTTCCTCTTGGCCGCTCTGACTGGACCGACATGTAACTTGTGCTGCTGAAACGAGAAGCGCTGCTTGTCCGAGACACAGCTGAGACATCACTGACATCGCTGTCTGAGGACTTATTGGAAACATTGTCTGAGCCTCGCTGAGGATCCCGTCCTGACCGATACTGTAAGAGGAAAGGGACAGACAGAGATGTTGTCAATGGCACTACCACAAATCAGCTACGGATCTGGTCCCTGATGGTATCTAAACTGCCTGTGTCACCAGATTGCCTGAATTTTTATAGTGAAGTTTTTAACAAATAGAGAATATAAATTATGTCTTGGTTCATATTATTTTTATTCTGCTTTGATATCCAATTCAAGTTATTAGCTCCTTTGTTTCATCCATAGAGTAACTTGTACAAAATGTCCAGCTCTTCCAAAGGTTTCACAAACCTGAGCAAAGGCGTCTAACCCATTGCAGAATACTCTTAGCACTGCTTCACCAGTGCACAAAAGCAAAGCAGAGGGACTTAGTGACATGCCCACGACTGCTGAGCTCATGAAAGATTGACCAGGAGACAGAACAGACTTCACGCTGTCTGCAAAAAGTGTGTCTCTTTTGGGGCCTAGCCTATTTACAAGAACTTCTGGTTGACAAATGCTTACATGTTTGGTTTTTTTTTTTGAATTAAATAAATAGATGAGATTATCAAACTAGAAGACGTGACGTTGTAGCTCTGCAAACAAAACCCACAACCTTGTGAACTGCTAGGCTGGGAAGTCCGAACGGATGTAAGAACAAAGGGACAGGACTAGAGGTAATTTGTACCGATAATGTACAAGTACCTCAGAAATTCAAAAATGACAATAACGTTCTAGCTCATTGACAGTACGCTCTCAACGCTGAACTGGCAGGTGACTGGCCATCAGTAGTAAGCCTGTGCAACATTAAGCAGAGTTGTGCAGAGGTATTCAAGTTAGATCTGAACAAAATATTATGGCTATTTGTTCTTGTTATACCAGTTAGCTCTAAACAAGTGCTGTCTGTGCCACTCTGCATTGCAACATGCGCGTATAGAATAAATAACAGAAAGAGATTTTTCCTTCTCCTCTTCATGTACAGACATATCTGTGTACACAGCAATCTGATGGGCTACTATTGATCATCTTTTTAGAAAAACAGTATTGCAGGACAGAATGTCAATGACCACCAGGTAATTGCTCGGCTGACTTCGAAAGAAGACAGCATGAAAAGATGTAAAGAACAGCACAGACAGGATTTAAAGAAAACAATGGGAGAAAAAAATCTGCAGAGTGGCTTGTGGAACTCTCGGGGGTAGCAAGACTGGACTCAGACCCTTTTTTACAGTTTTAGAATAACTGCCCTTCATGAAGTACGCAGATCATTTGCTTCTGGTCTCTTGCAAGGAACAAGCAATAATGGGAAATATTCTGAAAGAATGCACAGTGTGTGAATAGCATACAGAATAGAATAGTATTTGAGTGCCTATTTACCATACATGGATATTACACTTACAAAGAATGAGTTATCTTGCATGGTTTAAGACAGGGAAATGAAATAAAGACAGGAGAAAATGCTCAAGCAGGTTACAGTGTACATCTACTGCAGACAGTGACCAAGCACAACCTGGGCTCCGCATTTACCTAAAATGGTTGTAAATGCTGCAGCTGGCTTCCCAATCTATACCGATTTCCAGTATTTGTGTTCATTCACCCCCTCCCTCCCCAGCCTTTAAGTGCACTTAGCCAGACATAAACTCACAGGGGATCTCTGTGACCACAACCTTTAAATGGTGTAATATTTACTGACTGTTTTTATTGATGCCATTAATATTTTTGCTTCATAAAGAAGACAGTACATATTTTTACTGCTTTGGGCACATAAAAACAATGATTAAACAGCTGTCCTGATCATCAGAGCGGGGGGAATATTAAACCAGAAAACTCTTCTTTTGCAGCAATTCCTTTAAAAGAGCAACTGCTCAGTCCTTTGGAGAAGACAAAACAACTGTGCCTAGTGAAATGTGTCTGTATTGAGTTCCGTCTGCTCCATTCCACCCATGTAACTCTCCCTAGGAGAAGTCTGCACTGAAGGCAAAGGTATGAGTGTAGTTGTGTTGAAAGGTTCGTGTTGATTTAGCCTTAAGCTACCCAGACTGGCAAGCGCAGCCTGGTGTACCGGGCTATCACCAGGCTCTATGGAAAAGGCAACATGGAGCTGCCATCAGGCCTCTAGCACATGTCCCGGCTCTCAAGCAGCCATACGTGCTGCAGCCGGTGCTGGAGCCGGTGCTGGTTGCCACCAGAGCTAATGGGCTACCACAGCGCTCACCCTCACAGCGGCCAGTGGCCCGCGGGCAGACACGCTGCCGGCGCTACCATCCTCATGTGGCTATTCTTTGGGGAAATAAGACAGACTGCAGTGCTGCGTGTAAATCATTCATGGAACCTTTAATTACATTCCAATTAGGGGACAGATAATTACTTGTGGTGATCTCGACCTGCAGATCCCACACTGAGCTTGCCACTCAGTCAGTGGAAATGAGCCCTCCTAAATTAAATACATCTAAGTGACACGGAGCCGCACACGGTATCAGACGTGCACAAAGTCACTCTAAAGAGTCATTCTGCAGCATGCGAACAGGTTCAAAAACTTGTGGTTTTGATTTTGTCTGCTTCATTTCCTCACCTGGAAAACCTCAATTCTTAAAAATACATTCCTGGTAGAAACATATTGTACATAACAAATTAGACATTTTGACAAATGAAACAACCTTATTGTATTTTTATTTTTTAAAAAGCTAGCACAGTAGTAACAACCTAGTGAAATACATTGAAGAATTGCTATGGCAACAGACGTAAATTAAAAGTATGTAATTCTGGAAATATAAGGGGAAAAATGATTTTCATTCAAATGATTGCCTTTTTTTTCTCTGTTATATGTAAGGGTACTTCCCACCAAATATTTTAGATTGGGTCAGAGGGCACAGAAATATTATTTAACCCTTACCATCTCAGGATGTTTTAGATGTGAAATTTTGAAATTTACTTGTTCTTGCCATTAAATATGCATGTGTTAAGATAAAATATTTATATGTAAAATCCCTATATAATATTTATATATTTATCTGTATAATATTTACATACTATCTTAGTTACAGTCTCACATCTGTTAACTGCCTACCAAAGTAACATCTACAAAGTGAAACTGAATTGTCTATCTTGCTGGATACCTCAATACAATACCAGATATCTCCAACTCATCCATAATCTCTGCTCCAAATTGCTCTTTATTCTGCTGGTGTCTATCCCCTACAGTCTGCTTTCGACCTTCTATCTAACTTAATTTTGTTTAGGAAACAGATTATAATTTAAATGCATTGCATGTTAGTGTTTCAGTAAGGGCAGCATAGAAGACAAAAGGAAACACACCGCTTGTCTGACAGAAGCCATGCTGGTATTTTAGTTTTATATTTGCTTCTGAAATTGCAATTTAATATAAGGCCATTTCCAAAGTGCTACTTTGCTCTCTGCCTCAAAAGTAAAATGGCATTTACATTGTGTGAATATTGGTTTTTATAAAGTATCCAGTCTTGCGTCATGTATGCTGACTGTAAAATGCAACATTTTTTTGCACAACTTTGCACAATTCTTTCTTCAGTTTTTGTGTGGCCAAGGTTGCCCAAAGGCTTTACATCTTCACACATTTCATATAGTTCCTTGTTTTCATTTCGCTGAGTTTCAATTTTTTCTTTTTTCTTTTTTCTTTTTTGCTAAATGTCACCAACTGTACAAGATCCAGTGTTAGACAGGAAAGGCCATTCATTATTAAGCGAGTGCCATCTGAATCAGTGCTACCATTTCCCATCCCGCCACCCTGCTGTTCCTATACCCTGTGCTGCAGCAGCGAGCGCCAGCTGGGTGCACCCTGCGGCGTCACCGCCGTCCCCACGGCTGGCTGCTGGCTGCAGCAGGACCCAGGCCTGGGTCATCAGAACAACAACTCCCCCCGAGGCCTCAGTTTCCCTCAGGAGAAAATAAGGGCATGGGGACAGCAAGGGAGCCTCATGTGCTCCCCTAGTTTGGACCATGAGGAGGTCTGGTTTGTGGTGAACCGTACCTGCCTACTATGCAGGCTAATTAAATACTGTTTCTTTATTTTTATTTTTATTTTTTTTAACAGCTATTGCTGTAGGAAAATTATCTCCTGACTTTCCCCATGCTGGAAATGTATGTCTCTCGTTTCAATAAGGTGAAATTTTCATTTTCAACCCAATCAAGACTCATATAAAATAGCCAGGATTCCAGACTTTATGACGCAAAACACAGTAAAAGTTCCCAGCCTCTTCTAGATGTTTCAGGCTCCCTGCAAGCAGAGAGCTTCATGAAAAGTCACTTTAGTATATTTAATAGTGAGATGATTTTGTCCTATTTTGCTGCATTGAAGAAAAGGATAAATGTAATGATCACAAATTCTACCAAAGTTCCTTAAAACCCTTTCCCCTGCAGCAATAAAATCATTAGCTGTAGCCAGTAACACAGTGAAAGTTTGGTGTTTGCGCCAATACTTTGTAACTGCAATAGACTGTTTTCCTGCAGTGATGAATTCAAGATTATCACAGCTGAAAAACAAATACCTGCTCTGTTTCCTAGTACAACAACCTCTGCAAGCCTTCTGACCTCTCTGTGAACTGCCACTATGTGACTCACAGGCCACATGGAGCTACAACTGCTCTCATTTCTCCAAAGAAACTGGTTTGGTACTTCTAATTCAAAGGGAGTTTGTAAGTGTATCATATTGCTTTAATCTATTGTTACTGGTCTTCCCTTACGGACTACACAGTCATGTAGTTTCCAGGCAATTGAAATTGTCAGTGATTTCCAACCATCTTTCTATTTTTTTTTTTTCTATTTTACAGTCTACTCATCAGCTTTTATTTGCTAGCATTTTCATAGGAACATATAAATCTGGTCAATGTTTCTACTGATCAAAATGTTGGGAAGCTGTTTCAGACAATTGTCCATTGTGCTACTACAACAGATTAAAGAACCATTCTGGACTGTTTCAATAGTTCTTTGCCTTGCTGACAGAAGTTTTTGAACAGCCAGAGCACAGCAATTGTATGAAATGCTCTGTAATTTTAACTTGAGCTTCTGGTTCAAGTTTGCAGCCCCAAAAGGCACTGCAGCTTTCAGTTACCATGCATCGTCTGAAGGAACGTTATTACATTGTTTTAAATTCCTTTGCTGATGGCTGCTCAATGAAGTAAGCCATTAAAAACAAAACTGAACACTTACTTATAAATGTAACATTACATTTATATAAAGCGAAAGATTCTAAATCATTTTTACAAAAAATATACAAATTAGTATGTAGAGAGAATGTATGTTTATCTGTATCCTGCATAAGGGCAAACCCAAGATGAAGGCTGTACTGAAGCTGCCCTTGCATGTAATTCATCCTTGGCCACCTCAGTAATCGGTGCTTACATCTGTCAGCCCTGTCAGGCTCCATCAAGGCAACTGCAGACAGCTAGCCTGGTCAGCCTCCGCCAGCCCTGCCTGAGCAAGCAGCTGCACGTGGCAGCCCTCAGCCCCTCGGGAGATGTAAAGACTGATCAGGGAGTTTTTCCTGCACTACTCCGGCATTAGGTATATAGTAAGTTCAGCAGTTGCCCTGGGCTTCTCAATATGGAGCTACAACCAGTTCTAGCTCAGATCCATTCCTAGCTGCCGATCCCAACTTCTGCCTTTTAATCCTGGTTCCTATCCTTCCTGTCTTCTTTTTATTCCTAATTCTTGGATCCTGCTTTCCCAGCCCTACATTTTTGGCACTATTCCAACCCTGTCTCCCCTTCAGCCACTTCTTGCTTTGCATCAGGCACCCTTTGGTCCCCTGACCCTGGCCCAGCTGTGCCTCTCCCGGCATTCTTGCCTTGCGCTAGCATAAAAGAGAGAGCTACATGTGGTGTCGCTACTTCTGAGCAGTACGGTGCCTGAACCAGCAAGCCTAGCTGGATGTAAAGGGGTTCCCGAGGGAGGCACTGAGCTATACTCCCCTGTGCCTCTCTCCTCATCCAATATCATTTTTTCCCCATTATTCAGAATGTTTCAGTCTACTTCTATGTTAATAAAGAGAACTGACTGTAACCTGATTTGCTAAACCCACCTCCTAAACCATCCTAATCTCCTTTTGAATGATGTTAGGCCACTAACTGATATACCAGCACTGGTAAAAAAGAATGTCTGTATTGCTATCTAACAAATGGAAAAATAGTACCTCAAAAGTTCTTGTGTCTTTCCCTTAGTGGTTTGGTGCCATCTGTTTACTCATTTCACTAACCAACACTCATGTATACACTCTTAATAAGGAGGTCTTAAAACCTAGAAACCTAAAAATCTAGAGAACCTGATTTCACTATAGGGGCCAAGCCATGTTGCAAACCACATCCTACTGCCAAATCAGTAACTGAAAACTGAACAAAGGAAAAAAAAAAAAAACAAGCAAACCAGCAGCGGGTCATAGCAGCAAAGAAAGGTAGCCTGGGTTGTATTAACTGGAACATAACTGAAGCATAATCAGTACATCAAGGGGAGTGCCATTTACTCAGCACATGCGAGACCATACCTAGAATATTGCACTCACTGTTGAGAGGCCATTTATACAAGAAAGACATCAATAATGGTCTCAAGTTGTGCCAGGGGAGGTTTAGATTGCACAGTAGGAAGAATTTCTTCACAGAAAAGGTGGTCAAGCATTAGAACAGGCTGCCCAGGGAAGTGGTGGAGTCCCAATCCCTGGAGGCATTCAAGAGATGTGTGGGCACGGCACTGAGGGACATGGCTTAGTGATAGGACTTGGCAGGTCAGGTTGATGGTTGGACTTGATGATCTTGAAGGTCTTTTCCAACCTAGATGATTCTATGATTGTAAGCTGCAATGAGTTTAGTGGAGGGCCATGAGATATCTGGGCCTGGAGCACTTTCCCAGTGAGGAGAGTCTGGTGGGGGGTCGGGGATGGGGGCTTGTTCTGCTTGCAGAAGGGCAGATTTGGGTGAACCTAGCAGCAGCTTGCCAGATCATACAGGAGGATGGCAAAAAGACAGACCCAAGCTATTCACAGCAGTTCTGACTGATAGAAGCAGACATATTTTTACCATTGCGACAGTGAAACAGTGGATCAGGTTGAACAGAAAGGTAGTGCAGTCTTCACCTTTGAACATTTTCAAGACCTGACTGGATAAAGACCTGAGCAACTTGGACTGATCTCCCTTGACCCTGCCTTGAGCCAGAGGTTGGACTAGACACCTCCTGAGGTCCCCTCCAACCCAAATTACTCTGTCATCCTAGGGGTCAAGATGATCCCGGAGCTGAAGAAGAAACTGCAAGGGCAGCAGTAACACAGAAGCCAGTAGTGGATCAGTGTCTAAGGAGAACTGAAAATCTAGAGGGAGGTGATCTGGAGGCAAACCAAATTAAAGACAAAAAATTGTCTGCTTCACATATTCTGACATATGGTGTATTTTTTAAAGAACTCCCTAAGTGTACGATACAAAATAAATATAGCAGAACAACAGAAAATGTTCTGGGATTACATCAAGGACTTGCAAATATTTGGTAAAGTAAAAAGCAGTAAGGTAGCTCCTAAGATGTATTTGGGTCTTTTAGCAAGCTTGAGAATTAACTTGCCTGCAAGCTTTTCTGCCTACAAAATCATAGAATCATACAAATACAAGGTTGGAAAGAACCTACAAGATCATCTAGTCCAACTGTCATCCTATCACCAATACTACCCACTAAGCTACTAAATCATATCTTGTAGCACCTTGTCCAGGTGCTTCTTAAACAGATTTGTTCCTGCAGTCAGTTTCAAAAAATTAAGCAGTCTCTCTTGTTCTTATGTTCTTTTTCATACAATCTGATGTCAGGAAGATCAAGACATCCTCTAATTTCAGCTGCACTGATATCTGCTCTGAAATCAAGATGTTATTGATGCAGAGTTCATTCACAAAGATAGCTTCATCCAGTCTAGGGAACTAAGTGTTCTTACTTAATCTTACTTTAAGTCAGGACCAAATTTTATTAATTTTGAAAGGAGAAGGCATTGCAAACTTTCGGCTGAGATGTATGAAGTTACCACATTATTGCAAAGACACTGTTCAAAATCCCATCTCGCCAATGAAAAACACAACAGGTAAAAAATTAGTTGTTTAAGGTAAAATAAAAGATACGTAAAACAACACAGCAAGAATTCTAAGCATCAACTGTAAAAACTCAAAAGGCAATCCAAGATGTGTTATACACTGGAGTAAAAATCTAAGGCTTATAATGGCCAAGCAGGTATCTCATAATATCTCATCAAAAACTACCTTAAAGTTACAACTCAGACTTCAACTCCAAATCATCAAGTTCTTGGAAGAGGACTCAATGATATGACAAATCATTATAAGAAGAGGTTACCACCACTGGCCTGCATCCTTGGGTAGTATGCCTGATGTCTGTAACTAAATATCTACTTTAAAAAGTAAGAGAACTGATTTCTATTATCTATCATGAAAGGTAACTGAGATTTAAGAAGAGTTTTCATAGTCTGAATATTAAAGTAAAATGACCTTTTCCGTGGTCCTAGCTGTTTCTGACAGATTAAATGAGACAGAAGAGAGATCCAGGTATAGCATATAGCTAGGGTGAAACAGCTATATTTATATTTATATACCCATATAAATGGCAGTCAATAGAAAATCTCACGTGTCCTGAGGATGGACTTCACCTTGTTACAAGATCTGATGATTCCAACATGCCTTAAAAAATTATAGGTGAACCACAGAATGCTCTCACATAGCCAGAATATTCCCAACAATTTTTGAACAAATGCAAAGATCTTGAATAAATATGGGTCCTGTGTGAATCCTACTTACACGGGATAAACAGAATCAAAGTGTGCTTCCTGTATTTGCTTCTGTTCCTCAAGTGGTTCATCCAACATTTCTGTCATCGCTGCACTCAAAATCTCTTCCACTTCATACAGTCCTGCCATCCAGGCAGCGGTTTAATGTTTAAAGAGACTGACAAGGCACTAGTTCTGTTTTGTTTAACAAATGCTCAGGTCTCTGGTTGTTCTACCTAACTTGGGCTTCTCCAAGATGTTATTGCGTAAGCTCAAGCTATGAAGTTGAACAACATGCATTTTAAAGAGTTCTCACTTAACTTGGATTATAAACTACATTTCCATTATTTGTTTTTGTCATTATGCCTCTCATAATAACAAATAAAAAAGATGGAAAGGCAACCATCTTTGTTTATTTTACCCCAAAAGCCTGCTACGTATTTCAGCAAACCTGATGGTTTGAGAAAAAGTATGAAGTTGCAACCTTAATAGTACTTTCTCCATGTAACATTTAAATATGACTTTCACCAAATTTGTCCTGGAACACAGCACCATCAAAGGAATTCATGCCGAAGAGAACAGCTGGATTAACACATGGGCCATCTGGTGAATGCTTATTTCTGTAAGCATAAGTGCCTAAGGACCATGAGTTACACAATTAGCAAAGAGGGAAGCCTCCAAAACCAAGTATGATTTGAGGGAAGGTCCCATAACCTTTTTCTTTATCTTTTGTTTTCACTGATTTTCAGAATACATTTTGATAAAATCAAGTACAATAATAAATTCATAAGCTCAGCTAATAATTTGTTTACAAATTTTCTGCTGATTCTTGTCTAACTAAAGGGGAAACAAATCCTCAAGATGTAGATAGCACCATCTCCTTATCCCTCTATAGGCAAGTTAAACTGCTTAGAAAACATTACTTTTCCCTAAAATGCATTTTCTCAGCACCTTTACCCCTGTCATTTTGGGAAACTAGGGAATAAAAGGCTACAGGGAGATCTTAAGCATACAGTCTGCTCCTGGGGAATGGAAAAACTGAACTCTCTCTTTTTCTCTTTATTCATTATACAACATTTCTCAAAGAGAGGGAAATTAAAAAAACATGTATCACTTATGTCTTTTATATCACTTCTTAAATATGATAATCATTTTGCTCTTTGCTTGCTTGTAAGGCCAATTTGAACTCACTTTTACAGAAAATACTCAACACCGATTACCATTAATTACGACTTCAACTTCACCACATAAAACACTTTAACAGCAAGATGCTAATATGTAACATTCCAGGAAAACAAAGGAAAACAAAGAAAAAATAATTCAAATGAAACTGCACAGGGAATTTAGGTAATTTCATGACACGGTTACCTATATTGGAACTATTCTTGGGGTCAAGAACTTCTGTGAACAATTTTGAAGGTGTTTAATGGCTATGAATTTTAAGAACCTTGAAAGTTCTTTTCATTTTACAGATGTTTCCTTGGCATAGCATTAGCATAGCATTTTTAAATTTATGTGTCTGGAAACCAGTTTAGAACTGGGAAAGAAAATGTTTCTAACACTACTGCTACCTCCTAAAAACCACTCAAGCTACTTCTTTACAATTCTTGAAACTGAAAGTCAGCCTGTTTATCAGAAATGAATTGACGTTATCTTCTCTTAGATACAGAAAACTGTCAGTGTTTTCAATTTTGTTTTTAGAAAATCATATTCAAGCTAAGTAACGTGCAGATACTAATAATTAGCTACTTGCTTCAGATTAAACTGCAGAAGTACGCAAATCACTAGAATTGTTTTTCACCTGACGTTATCTGTCATTCCAGAGAGAAAAGAAACAGGGTGATGCATCCTGGTTTTGTAAAATTTAATGGATCTCAGATACTGTATGTAAGGAAACTAATATAAATTCTTTTGAAGATTTTACATAGTTTGAAGGCAAAGAATATACCAGATAATTTTTGCTGTTATAATAAAAGTTGAACTACATGACAAAATTGTGTATGTTTGGCTGTATGATAGATGATTGTTCTTCTCAGCATAAACTGACTCCGGAAGAAACTCAATTTCCAAACTTCTTTTCAGCTATGATACTTAAGGTTATTAGATGGAAATGTATATATTCAAGACAATGATTTAGGACAAGATGTTCTTCTGGAGGAAAAGAAGATGTTTTGTTTATGCAGACTTCAACTTTATTTGATAATTTTATCTTAAATTTCATTTTCTACTATCTCTCAGTACTACTAGTAAAATAAGTTTGCTGCAATTATTTAACTATTTAACAGTTTGTATTGCAAAAATTATCACTTTTGGGGTACATTATTGCTCCGTTCAGAAGTAGGGCTTGAATTTTCAGAACTGCTTTTTTTTTTTTCCTTTTTATTCCTTGTTATTATTCACTGATTCCAGATTGCCAGTGAAATCACTGGTAAAATAATGACTTTCATCTGTAACAGCAGGATAATATTCTTTCTTATTTATTACTAAAGACAATATTCTATTGCCTAACACTAAATCAGTACTAACTCCTGTAAGCACAGACTTAACTTCCAAATGAAAGTCAGAAATAACATAGGTTAGAATGGCCACAGAGATAATTTCGTGCTTTAGTAACATTCTCACTGTTGCTGAAGGCATTAAGGCTTTACAAACTAAATATTTCCCTACTCTGAGCCAACTTTGGTGCTGATCCAACTTCGATTTGATTCCCCCCAGCTCTGGGGCTCCCAGCACAAGAAAGATGTGGACCTGTTAGAGCGGGTCCAGAGGAGAGCCACAGAGATGATCAGGCCCTGGCCAACCTGATCTAGTGGGTGGTATCCCTGCCTATGGCAGGGAGGTTGGAACCAGATGATCTTTAAGGTCCCTTCCAACCCAAGCCATTCTATGATTCTATGATTCCATGATCAGAGGGCTGGTGCACCTCTCCTATGAAGACAGGCTGAGAGAGCTCAGGGTGTTCAGCCTGGAGAAGAGAAGGTTCTAAGGAGACCTCATTGCAGCCTTTCAATACTTAGAGTGGGCTTATAAAAAGGATGGAAAGTGACTTTTTGCTTGGGCAGATAATGATAGGACAAGGGGGAATGATTTTAATCTTAAAGAGCAGAGAGTTAGATTAGACATTAGGAAGAAATTCTTCACAGAGGGTGGTGAGGCACTGGAACAGGTTGCCCTGAGAAGCTGTGGCTGCCCCATCCCTGGAGGTGTTCAAGGTCAGGGTGGATGTAGCCCTGGCCAACCTGATCTAGTGGGTGACATCCCTGTCTATGGCAGGGGGGTTGGAACCAGGTGATCTTTAAGGTCCCTTCCAACCCAAGCCATTCTATGATTCTATGATTCTATGATTAGCTCAATTACACAGTTTTTACAGAATAACAGTGCTGTGTTACATATCCATCCAAATTCTTTACCTATACTACTTGCACTAGGGATGTTCGAAGTCACAGTTATAGTCACTAAAAATAACTATAAGAAATTATGTATTTAAGATACTTGAGAAAAAGAATAAAAAAATGCAATGCCTTGGACAAATCTGATAGAGACACAAAGCTTTTCTTCTTGCACGATAGATGGGATAAAATCACCAAACCCAAAAATCTGTTATTTGGACAAAGGTTGATAAGCTGGCAAAATTACCACTGACTTCTTTGGGGCTGCTATCAAAGAAAACCAACCCATTTAATACAAAGAAGCACTCCCAGAGACTGGACCAAAGAAAACATCCACACTAATAAAACCACTTCACATGCCTCATCGTTACAGTCAAAACGCTTTTAGTGAAGAACAAAAGCAAACCTGGGGCAAATCCTTGACCTAAGGTACGCCCAGCTGAACCAACGGGAGCTGCTCGCTGCTGGCCATCCCGGGAGCACCTCCACAAATTGCTGCAATGCTGGAGAGCCAGGGCAGGAGATGCACGTGGCAAGGGGCCAGCCAGCAATCCTGCCCTGCGTACCCGGGTCGGACGGCGGTCAGTGCTCCCTGAACCACCCCCCTGTGAGGCAGGCAGGTCCTCCTTCCTCATTTTGAATCCTACGCATTTAAGCAGGCTCCATGCCAGCACTGCACTGGGACTCCAGGTCTATCAATTCCTACTGCACACAATGCTTTCCTTGATTTTTCAAGGTCAATAGCCTAGCAAATTGATCCAGCAAACATGTTTCTGGCTGAGCTGGAATGACAGCTCTACTCTTGTCATCTTTCAAATGTGAATCACGGCCTTTTCACGCCCATTCTGCCTGGCACAGAATTAAGTAGCACAAACTGCTGTCTGGTGTGATATATATTATTACAGATTATTATTCTCATTTCTTGGGGCTCCCTGACCATTGCAGCAACTCAATTAACTTCCTTTATTTTCCATTTTTGAATGTCACTAAGGCACCCAGATATTTAATACATATTTCCCAATTAATTTTTTTTTGTTTTCTCTATATCTTCTCATATATTATCAACATAACATTAGTTTCAGTACACCTTAGAGAATTAACTCAAGATACAGTCACATTATTTTATACATTAATTGTTACTCAGTTCAATAGCATCTTGGAACTTTACCACTTAAATTGAGGAAAAAAACCTGTAAACAGAAACAATTGAGTTTACTGTGAAAAGATAGCCACTCTGAACCAAAATAGACTAGCAGTTTAGCAATTCACAGATCTATATAAAGCAGTTCTGAGAGGAAAATGTCTTCTATTGTAGAAAGGATAAAAGGATTTAAGACAAATTGCAGTGATTAGTCTGGTTGGAAATTGGTCAGGACAGCGCCCAGGTGATTTTTAAATGTGATTATTAGTGGAATGGCTACCATTACTTTATTGAATCTGGTTTTAATGGAAATTTCTTCATACACATTTTGAAATATATTTATGTTTGATAAACACTTTTTTTTCCTGGAAAATATTTGCTTTTTGCAAAAGACTATTTAACTCATTGCTGTAAGAGTAAAGCCCAAGAATCTGTCTTAGACTGAGCATTTTCTGGTTTGATTTTTAAATCAGAAAAAGTAATTTTTTGCTATTGAAACACCCTTTTTTTTTACAATCAATTCTAACAACTAATGAATATGCAGAGCCAAATAAGACTACTGATTTTATTTTTTACTTTCAGGACTCATTTTTTCCTCTCTGAGATTCATCCTAACATTACGGGGTACATTAAGTACATTTTATAATCTAGGTATACTATTAGCAACACAAGATTACAAAAAAAAAAAACTAAGAAAATGGCTGGCAACACAAAGCATCTGCAGACAGATCATGACAGCCAATATCAGTCAATTTTCATCAGCCATCATCGTGGTATCTGAACGCAGTTTTTGTGTCAACCATGGTATAATATTTCAGACTACCTTAAATCTCTACTAGAAACACAGATACTCAAGATTCAAAAATAAATTAGAAAAGCATCAAAATGAAAATAAACTAAAAGAGAGCTTGCATTAAATTAAGAAGAAACATGACAGCTTGACACCACTATGCAACAGAAATAATTTCTCAGCGTTTGGATATCATTTACTAAAGAAGAAAATACTAGAAATTACACCAATCCACATCTATATTTAAAGTCGCTAAATTACTTCTAAACCATCTGCAAAATACAGGAATGCAATAAAAATACAAATGAAATAAGAGATGTTTTCCACATTATCATGCGCATGCAGTTCAGATCTAGGACTCTGAATTTATTTCATCTAGCTGCATTTTTAAGTCTTATAATTAAACTTTAAATCCTGCAACATCAGCAGTTTATTCCATAAACTTTTTATATTAAAAATACAATAAAATACTTGACTGAAGGTATAAATCCTATAAGCACTACAAGCCAGAGAGATTCTCTCTCCCGTTTAGTAGTAGCAGTCCTCACATATCACAAATGAGCATGACTGACTGCGTAACCTGAGTGCTCACAGACGTATAAGAGTGACAGGACCTGTGCTTACAGACAAGATGGCTGGTTTAGCTATCTAGTTTCCTCTCCAAAAATACAAATACTGACTAGTCCACTGGAAGAGCCATGGGACAGGCTCCTCTAATGGAAAACTCCTTCTTAGCCTAGCTGGTGTTTGGTTTACATCCTGAGGCAAAAAGCTTCTTGGTGTATAGGTGGGGAATGGAAAGGCGAAGGGACCCAATAAAACTATGCACAGCTATTTCCATCTATAAGTCTATCAAATTCTACCGTCTAGGCCTTTAGCTTTACAGTTATCTTATAGAAAGCAATTGCCTTGAATAATTGTGTGGTATTATTATTGTTAATTATTGCCTTCTTAATTTTTCAGCATAGCACCATTCTAATTATTTTTCGTCTTTCCAAGTTTTATCCAGATATCTAGTATTTTAAAATTTAAACTGGTACATAAAAAGGAATTTGTATGAAGCAGATGTCCATCTCTATGCTGTTTTCATGGAATATGGATATCCAACCTTGCCTCCATTTTTTATGCAATATTTTGAGTATGTCTAATTTACATCCTTAACAACATAAGTTGTAAGAAACAATTCTAGTACCAAAGAGACATACTCATAATTGTTATAAGTTATCAGCGTATTACTGGGCATATCATGATCTTCCCCAGTACTCCCAAACTCTGAGTTTAAATTTTCATAAAAACCTGCCAATTCAAAACCAAAATAAATCAACCACACCTTATATACAGTAGTAATATTAAAGACCTCTGCATCCGATTAGCTCGGATGTTTGTTTCTCTCCCCCCTTCGCAAGGGTTTTGAGAAGAAAAGTGCCATGTGTTTCTGTTAGCAATCTCTCCTGCTGTGCACACTACTGTCTGTAAGACAGGTTTTGGTTGGATTTTTAAGGAGACAACACATCCCCAAAACACCGTTACATCAAATGTTTCTATCAACAACGCAGGTCAAAGGATACCACGTGCAGCTGTACCACATGTATGTATGCTCATACATTTATCATGTATAATATCTGCTAAATCTAAATCTTGAATTGTGATTATTGATTAACAGGAACTGCAGCATTACATACAGCTGATGATGTAGAAAGTTTCAGTCTTATCACCAATACGAATCACTAGAGCTGAAGTTGGAAATTTCTCTTTGGTGTTCTGTGTTACTCTCTACTTGGTGTACTCTTTTCTACATTTGGCTAAATAACCTCTTCACCAGTTCTGCTAAAATTTCAGATTTTATCTTGTCTTTTAGCCCTTTTACTTCAACTTTCTTCCTTGTTGCTCTAGTATATTATATCCCTAATTAATATATTACTAATTACTATATTATATAAATGGATTTCTCTGGGCCTTTTTGTAGGTCATTATTTCCTCCTAATAAAACAAATAAAACAAACCTCATGATACTTTGAGATTTAAATGTGTCATCTAGTTGCCAGTCTCTATTTTACATTTGGTCCTAAAGAAAACAATCATTTTTCACTATTCCAACGCCTATATAAACAGCCTCCTTTAGTCTGGCATGCAATACTTTTAACTACTCAGACCCTTTCAGAGTGGCTAATGGGACCCCAGTTGATGGAGTTCTCTCTTGATCTACACTGAGTTCACATTGATTGCAAACATGTCTAGGAAGTATTTTCTCTCTTTTTGGTCAGTAGTAACAAATTCTGTCAACTCTCCCCAGTCAACCCACGGGGCACATCCTAGCCGTGGCGGCAAGGAGACAGGAGCAGTACGACTCATTCCACCCTTTTCCCTTTGTTTGTCAGCAGGGATTTCTGAACCTGAGCAGCAATGGGAATGGCCAGGGGAAGGAGTTACCAAGCACAGCACCACCTATCAATCTGCTTGCCAGGAGAGCTAATGGCAGCAGCGCCACACAAGAAGAAAGGCAGAGAGGTTTTAAGAGGTAGTTTGGGAATCAACTTCAAAAACCAGCTCAACCAAATGAGACCAGAGTAAATCTAGCAGACTGCTCGCTCAGCTTCTCTGGGCTCTGATCTTGGCCCTTCCCTCTTCACAGTGCACCATCTCGTTTGAACACTTAAGAACGGGGAAGTCTAGTTCCTGCAAAAGAATAAACTAGCCCTAGAAATAGTCTTGAGGAAAATTATATACATCAGGATACTCTTGCAGAGTCACAGTATGGCGAATGGCTATTTTTTTCTCTGGTGGAATGCTCTTGTGCTCCTGTGCTTTCTTTCTGTGTCACCACAACTCAGGTTTTCCCACGTCAGCTTCTGCGAACACTGAAATTCAGACTTCCATATCTATTCCTGTACAATTCTACCGGTACTCAATAGTCAGAAATAAATAGTTGTTCTAATACCAAAAATACTTTTGCTTAATCCTTTACGCCCCCACTATTTTTCCTCTCATGTCTCCTCAGTTGTAAATATGTTTCCATGAAAATCAAGTATGTTGTTTGCTTTCCTTACGTCTGTGCTGAAACCATACCAAAGCAACTTCTGCAGGTAAGGAAGGAACTCTTACACAATGTACGACCTGCTAAACTCACGCATTCAAAATACTATGGAAGCAAAATACTCCGTTTTCAAAAAATGATGAGGCATGTATTTGAATAGTAATAATACAACCTGCAATTACATCAGTCGTAAGAAAAAATACAAAGGAAGGTCAGTTTGTAATTTTAGCTGCTTTTAAGAATACACGTCAAAATAAACTTTTCCCACAAGCTTCCTGATGCGTGATTATGCATCACACCAGTGTATAAAGCTACCACTACTGACTTCCAGAGGTAGAACAAAACCAGTGAGGTATAATACAGGATAACTATTTTAATATTGTCCTACTTCTGCTATTAAATCCTTTGCTTTGTCAGCAAAGAAAGGTGTTTTTTCTTGAAGTAATTATGAGGGACACTCAGTTACTGTTTATTTCCATTTAAAGAAAGACATACAACAGAAATATAAAAGAAAACTCTATTTGCTAGCTGTCCTGAATGTCACTTAATGCTTAGTTAATGACATTTTTCTCAGGCATGACACACCTGACTGCCTGCTGTGCCAGTTGACAGATTTAAAAAAAAATCAAAGTCACTGTATAGTATATTGAATGTGAGATTTCACTCAGCATTTTACATACGAGTTTCAGTTCATGATTCCAGAAGAATTTTTGTAGAAACGAGCTAGATAAATTGTATTTACTCATTTTCTGTCTCTAGATGATATAAGCACTTAATTAAAGAAATTGAAGCAGTGGTAGTGAAAAAATGACTACAGATCTCTCATATGGCAAATGAGAGTTATGGTTCTAATTTGGCTTAAAAAACAGAATTTTAAGAATGCATTTTGAATTAAAACATATATGTGAATACTCAGTGTCTAGTTCCATGAGTTCAGACATAGAATAAATAACTCACTTTCAAAAAATTACACTTTGGTAGACGAGTAAATTAACTGTTTATTTTTGGAGACAATTTGTTTGATGTGTGCAATAAAAAAAACACCATTTTTGTAAAAGAATTCCATTTAAAATTTTCCTCTTTAATACATTCCAATAATACTGAAGGTAAAATCTTAATAAAAAAGATAAAGATATATAGTGAGGCCCAATAATATGGTGTGGGTGAAATGGAAAAACAAGGGTAGGAAATGTTTCATTATGTAATTATATTCTATTTAGCTCCCTCACATGATAGCCCATTTATTCTCTTCACTCCATACCAGTCCTATTTCTGACTCAAATTTCAGTCAAGCACTAAGGGAGCAGGAAAATTAGCAGAATAAGGCTGGTTATACATACAACACATAAATTCAAAATTTTATGGTACGTACAATCATAACACTCACGAGAAGGTCTGCTCACAGTATTACGCTCACCTGGAAAAGGTAACACCTTTCAAAGCAGACAATATACACACATGAAAATAATTTTGCCATAAAGATTAACACAAAACAAGCATCTAGACATGTCAGTATTACAAGTCCTTCTTACGTGTTAATAAAAATTCTTATGTCTTCTGTAGTAAAAACTATGCAGGGAAAATATGCAAATAATCATACAGTATAGCTGGAGAGTTAAAGTATTTTAAGCCATTTTCAGAGGGTTTTTGTTTTGTTTTATTTTTTGTTTTGTCAATTCTATTTCCATTAACAGTATTTTTCCATTTTCTCAATAGCTTTGAAAAAGTTCTTTCTCTATTTTCCCAAAAATTAAACTTATATTTTTTCAAAAGGAATTACATCACGTATATAAGTCTACATTATCTGCAAAACTAATAATACTTAATAAATTTGATTATTTTTTTGCCTTCAAACATTAAATAGCTCAGTTTAAAATAACTGCTAATCCTTTAAGCAAAGGAACTACATCCTGGAAATAAAAGTCTAAAACAGACTTCTCTTCCTCAAACAGCTTTTATAGGTCAGAAGTCTTGTGTTTCTCACTTACAATCTGACCTCAATTAAAGAAGTCTTTTAGAGGACACTAAATTATTTTTGTATAATAGAACTTTAAATTGAAAATATCTTGATTATTTTAATTAACACACTGTATATGACATGACCCTGTTCCAGATAGCAGGAAATTTTGGATAATATATTTGGGGCTATACTACTACATAATGATTCAGATTTTGGGCAAATTGCCACATCTGGTGTAGAAGCCTGTGCTGATGTACAGAGCACCTTTCCAAGAGCTAAACTGCCACTATTCAACTAAGAAACACTATGACTTCTCGTTTTCAAGAGACCAAGACAACCCTGTGTTCAACTATTTGAAAGCCATGGACAGATTTCAATAACTCTCACTCCGTGTGTCACTCAATAAACCCCTTTTTTCCTTCTCTTTGAGCTTTTAAATCATGGCCCTATTCCAATTCCATGGCCCTATTCATTCCAATTGATAATTACACTGCCACTTTTATTTGATTTAACTTATCCTTCTTAAATTTTAATAATCAGGAACACTCTGTGTTAAGGGTTTTGCTGCACTTTTCGAATAATTTTATTAGACACACAAGAAACTTTTACTGAAGAAACAACCTCCTGCTCATCTATTGCTTTCTAACAGGGATATTGGGTTTTTAATGTATTTTGTTTAATGTATTTTGTTGCTTTTCAAAACAAAACTCCCTTGCCTTTGAATGATAATCTTGCTCCAGCCTGGAATCTGATCCCGCTACCTGTTTGTACTTGCTCATTTTCAGTTGGCGATTCCTCTCTTCTACATCCATCGAACCTGTTAAGTTAAAAAAAAAAAAAAAAAGAAAATAAATACAACAGTCCTCAATTTCAACTTCAAAGTTATGCTCATAGAATTTTTAACAGAAAGAGATGAAATCTAATTTACTTAAATTATAGTGCATACAATTTTAGTTTCTGAATTACAATTTTGCAGAAAAACAAAAAGTTGTAAGAGGAGGAAAATTGTAGATGAGTAAGTATTTCAGCAAAGTCTTAATAAGCACTGAATTATCTGCATAATTTAAATGAACCTAATACTGTGGAAGAAATGAATGTAAATGGAATAGAATGTTTCCACAGAACAGAATTTTACTACAAAAAATAATCAAGAGAAACCAAAGCTTTCATTAAAAAAAAAAAAAAAAAAAAAAAGTAAAGCCATGTTTATTTTGGGTGGAGATCCTGGTTCTGCATTTATTTTAGTGTGATACCAGCATTTTTGTACCAAATTACTAATCGAGTAACGACTACAGGCTGGCAGAGCTTCCATTTATCATTTAAGCATACTCTCATTTTGCTCAAAATATTTTAAAGATGTATAAAGAAATGATAAAGAGCCACCCAGTGGTATCACTGTATTACACTAATGACACACAACTTCAAGAACGATTTCAGGATTAACTCTTCTTAGACCAAATACATGATTAGTCTCAATCAAGATGGGTGCTTCCAATATGACTCAGGCATCAGCTGTCTTCTGCCAACTGGTACTGTAATAGCACAATTTACTATGTAAAATAATAAGGAAGTAAGTGCCAAAGCTGAAGTGAAAGTGTGAGAAATAGAAACAGAAAAATTAGAGGAAGAGAAAAGCCCAGAATTAAAAAAAGAATTTTCAAACAAAATATAGTTATCTACCATACACATAGAAGCTTGATTCTCTTCCACTTTAACATGGTATAAATCAAGAATAATTCATTACCCAGTGAATGGTAAAAAGCATTCATTTTGACTGGCATTTATCTTAAACTTGCTGTATTTTTAACACAGATGTTGCCTAAGATTAGGTTATCAGAATCCCATTAGTCATAAATGGAAGCTTCTGTATATTATATACATTGAACAATCTGGACTTGTATTTATGGGACTGGGACTGGAATATTAGATTCCAGTGTAATATATAAATCTGACTTAAATTCTAAACCTTAAATCTACATCATACTCTAATAGTAAAGTGGGGCTTTGCATAGGGCCTTTTCAGGGCCTCTGAGCTTTGTATTTTCCTTCTGTACAATGGTAATGACAGTAGCACATACTAGAGAAAGGCCTGCCAGCTACACAGCTACATACTGCAGTACACCATGGAAAATCTGGAAGGAATGGGGTGAAAGGAAGAAGCAATTTGAGAATGCTAAACTGTACTGTTATCTATAAACCCTCTGGCTTCTGATTTTTGTATTCCAACTCTCCATCTTTTTACTCCCTACAAACAAAGTGAATGAAGAGACTTCAGAGAAACCTTCAAAACAGATGTGAATCAATAAAAATGAATGAAAAAGACTAAATGGTGTTTTATAGGGAGAGATGTAATGAAAAAGACAGCTGCAGGTGAAAATTCCTAAAATAAAATATAGCTAGTTTTTCCTATTGCAATTTACCTCAACCATTAAAGGTGCCTCAGCAGCACTTGCCAATTTATCTTTAAGCTGCAGTGAATTTTCTAAGGATCTGGTTTTAAAAGCATGATAAAGACATTCTCTCTTTAAAACAGAAACTCTAAACTGGAAAGTGATACTTTTTTTTTTTTCAATGACAGAAAGAACACATTAGGGTTTTTGGAGTAAAATACGCTTAACTTTTGCTTAAAGAAATAAATAATCTTTTGCTGAAATTGAATCTACAAATCCACTTGTCATTTTTCATAATATAATGATGAAGATGTTTTTCACCACAAATTTTTCTTAAGAATTTTTCTTATGAAGTTTTCTTATGAAATCATCATATACGTTCTTTGTCCACAGACATCCTGCCAAACTTCAGTGAATGACAAGAATTGAAGAAATAACACCTCTTGATCACACACTAAAAATTCCACAATTACTTATGAAAACATTCTTTCTTATCTATGATCTACGGCAAACTGAAAGTTAGGTTTCCACAAATCCAATTGCACGTGTTCTGCAAAATCAAGCACTCCGAAATATGGTTGAAAAGGGAGTCCTCCACAGCACAACAGGCAAAGTTGTTGGCTCATTATTGTCTCAAGAGAAAAACAACACAGCAAAACTTAGAAAAAAAATCACTCGATTCCCATAAAAGCTTGTTAAAGGAAAATCTAAGTTGCTATATATTTTTTAAACTGCCTTTAACGAACAGATGAATTCAGTTACATGTGAAAAGAGGGAATCCTGAGGGCAGTGGAAAGTTCATAATGCAGAAGCTCAGCTTTGGTTCTGCTGTGCATGGAGCTGACATGCTGAAAGACTGCACAGGGTTACTGCCTGCCGCAGGCTCATCTCCATGTAAGTAATGTCAGATGCAGCCGTGATCTAGATGGGAGTAGGAAAGGATGAGAATGGCATGGCCACGTCCCGTTCATGTGGTCCAGTGTGCACGTGCTGCTGCACTAAGTGGTGCAAATCCAGGGCTATTAATCATCTCTGGTTCTGCTGGCAAATCTATTCTTAGCTGAAACTTTGGTGGGGGGATTTAGCAGGAGCAGAAAGTACTTCCAACAGAGTCCAGTAACTCGGTGTATTAGGAACCTTCAGCTCCTAACACGATTTCGTTAACCAAGCCTGAACATCAGTCCCACGCAAAGGACTTCACTGTAACCAGGAGTTGTACAAGAAGAATGTGTAGACAAGCCAGAACTAACTTGAATCTAACTATTTGTTACCAATACTGGTGAAAATGTAGGAGCATTAGCTTTTGCACTGGTAGCACAAGGCTGACTGAGCCCTTGAGTTACTCAGGTCGTTAGCTAGAGCTCAGCACAATACACTTTCAGGGCTATACACAGACTGGCACTAGGAAGATTAAAACTAGTTACAGGACATTTTCATGTATTGCCATCATGTCTCAAAGGGTATGAAACCAAGTTTGGGCCTGGCAGAAGTGAGTTCAGAAGTACACATTTTCTGCCTTAACTTCGTTCCAAAATTTCGCTTCTAGACAACAGCTGTGCCTCCAACAGAATCAGACAATGAGACATGCAAAATTCAGCCACAGGAGTACCAAAAAATAAAGACAGAATGATGGAAGAACAAAGTCTGATGCTGCTCACCTAACACAACTGGGATCATTAGACTGTAGGCAACACCTCAGAATTTTGCTTATTTTAAACAACTCTCTAACGTAAAAACAAAACAGGGCTTGAAAGTCAGCTCCATGGGGTTGTCATCAGCATGGGGAAATTCTAGGCTAACAAAGAGCCAGCTGCCAATTCAATACCAGGCACTCTCCGTATTTTTAGAAGAGAGTAGGCTGCAGGAAAATAGCAACATTACCGTGCAGAGTCTCAAATGCCAGAGGCTGCCAAGTGTGCCAAAGTAAAGCCAAGAGTAAGGCCAACTATGGCAGCAAACCTGTAACCTGTCCTTGGAGCTGCAAGGACTCATCACAAGTACTAGAATCACTGCCCCAATTTCAAATGCAACCTATTATTTTAATGTTTTATCTTGAAATATGATAAGATTCAGCTACTTGAGCATTAAGGTTTTCATCATAACTGAAAACTATTTTTTTTTTTTTTTTTGTGATAAAAATTGTAAGGGGCTGTAACCAGCAATGTGGTTAATACTTAACTTTTCCTGACCTCAATATAGAGTCACATTTTTACAAGAAAATAAGCAATCAAACAGCTCAGCCTGGAGTTAAAGGCTAGGATGTTCAGGCCAAATATTGGCTATTCTCTAGGCTAAGATTATTCAGTTGATGGCCCATGGTCTACATCTAGAGGCAAAAGGGCCTACAAAATGGCCTTACCACCCAGCATAGCCTAAGACAAACCTGTCTATCAAGAAAGTGAAAATAAAAAGAGCTGGGAGCTGTGTTCATTCTGTGTTCATTACCTTCTCCAGTGGGAATTATTAAACTCTTCTATTATAGATGCAGGTGATAGTGATAGATTTGGAGAAGGTGTTTGTAAAGTACTGTACAGTGGGGTTTCTGGACACAGAGCAGAAGGGAAATCTGGGGTATGGAAATAGAGTGGAGTTCCTCTTAAAGTATTAGGACAGATTTACTTTTGGACGGGCATGGACAAGAGGCATACAAAATCTGGGTAGAACAATGGCTCAGGCAAAGGGAGTAAAATTAGTGACTATAGAAACACTGAGATGTTGGAGGTCAGAAACCTGTAGCAGAGAGGAAAAAGGCAGTGTGCAGGTATGCACACTCCATGCCTGGATTCAGGAGGAGAAAACAGGTTTTAAGGTGTATGAGAAACCTTCTGTAGCTGATACTGGTCTCTTTCCACCCATTTCTCCCTCCAAATTGACTATATTTGGCAAAGCCCTTTCTTAGTTTTCATTTCCTAGTATTTACCTTGAAATCACAAAAAATACATCAATATTGTGATCCAACTCTATGGTACACATTCATTTAAACACAGTAGATCAAAGAACTTAAGGGTAAAAAATAAAAAAATGTTTTGAATAAGTCACCCTACCTTTATCCCCATTCTCTGGATCTGCTTTCTTTTCTTCTATAAACAAATGAAAGCAATATGTAAAACAAAAAGAGAGGGAGAGAGAAAATGCAGAAATAATAATAAAAGTAATAATAATAAAACATGCATTAAAAAGGAAAAATGAATAAAACCCATCAAAATAATTTAAATTGATGAGTTTAGTCAACCAGCCAAGTATGGTGCTCTACAACCAGAGGCATATTCACTGCATGCTGCTGTATACATTTGTGCACCCTTATCATAGACTTACTCGAGGAAACCCATGTGTATTTTGTGCACTTCCAGAATCATTAACATGCTCAATACAAAAGAAGGCAAGGCAGGTGTCAGACATAGTTACTTTATAGTTTCCTCAAATACGACGACACAAAAATAAAAGTAAAAATTGTCTTTGTGGTGTATGTTTTATGCAGCACACACACAATGTGCAGTCTAATGGTTCAAGCATAAAAATTGAATGTGTCAGAATGGTTTTCAGTAATTGCTTTAAATCTTCCTTGGTTTAATCAATTCTCATAGCTTCTACAGGTTAAAAGGTTTAGTAATGATATTACTGTAGCTTGTCTTAGAGTTAAAAAATGATGAAGCACAAAAGACACTAACATCAATACTCAGAACTCTGCACAAAAATCCAACTAATTGATACCAACAAATATCCTGAATATATATCAAAGGTTGTATATGGCTCAGGGCATTCCTCTGCCACAGAGAAATGAAAATACATTGGATCCCTGTCAAACAGTTTGGCAGCACATAAATACTGCACTCTGAAATCCAAGTTTGGTAATTAATATGAAAGAATTTTAAGTCAAATGAAATTTACTTTAATTAGAAACACATTAACTTTTAAGCAGACTGTTTCTTTTTCATACTTCAGGCCAAAATGATATTAATTTCAATTAATACAATCCCATGAATATGGAGCAATTCCCCCCCAGCCACAAACCAAAATAGCATGTACTATTAGAATTAAATATTTTTCCAGAATTACTGATTATTGAAGGTTGCTCACAAAATTACTATCTACTTTGCAATACACAGGCTATTACCAGTTGAAGAGGGAAACAGAGGTGTTATATTTCAAAGAAATATCAGTCTGTAGATGGGTATCAAAATGGAGGACTAAGTCATTCGTAAAAAGAAATCATACTGGCACAAAGTAGAAGTGTATGAAAGGAAAATGGGCTCCTGCAGACAACATAAATAATGCAACACACTTTTATGGGATCTGGCATTTACGTGCCATTCTGTGTGGGATGAAGGTGGTTCTCCTGCTGGCAACTCCTAGTGGAACTGTTAGGCAAATTAATGGGAAAAAGATATGGCAAGTAATAAGCCTATGCTTTTGGAAACCAGTGGATACCAATTGGGTTCTTGAAACTTCCTCACCCATTGCCTGTCCTTTCCTGCCCCATTTTGTGCACAGTTTATCAGCAAGACCCTTTGCATTCCTCTGCTTTGGCCTTTGGGTAGTTTGGCCAACACTGTCTATGCAGGTTGTGGATATTGCTTTGAGAAAAGCAGAAAGAGAGAGTTGTGTTTGCTTTTTAAGCTTATCTTTTTTTTTTTTTTTTAATTGCTGTCACCAGTGAGCTATAAATACAACACTGTCTTCTACTACCTTACTACATTTTAAAGCAGAAAGCTATTTGATAGCAATACCACTGATTCAACGTAATGCAAAATAGATGAAAATGAAGTAACAGCCATTAAAATACCTTTCAGTTTGAACACAGACAGGATGATAAAACTTCTAAGTTATTTCATACTTATGGTGAAAAGAAATCTTTTCTTTGCCTGAAATATCACCTTAATACAGAAATCTAACATTATACGGCATAATTCCTTTTTTAAGATGCCCAGAAGTCCATTCTTCTGTGTATTTGGGCCACCAGACTTTTCAACCACGAATTTTTAAATGAAGACAGTCAAAATGTGGGAAACTTGAAAGCCATCTAAGATTCACTTGTTCTTGCTTCCCATTTAGAAGTATATAAAAAATATATTTCCAAATTGACTTACAGAAAAGAATACTATCGTATCAGCAACCATGATATTCTATTAGATTTTTGAATTTCAAAAGTGTAACTGAAATGTTGTGACATTTATTGCAAATCTCAACAACAAATAAATCCTTCAGATTTTTATAGGAAACGTCAGCAAGAGTGGATCCTACTCTCCAAACTGAGGTTTCAGTTGTATTGTAAGAAGCTGTCTGAAGAAGTACTAGAAAGAACAGAAGATTGAATTGAGAAAGAGCTCACTTGGGCGGGAAGCAGCAAAACTGAACAATATCAGTATTTTCCATTGAGCAAATAAAACAAGGCTAACTTCTTAGCAACAAAAACCTACACAGAAGCTATAGGTTTAATCATCCCCTCTTAAAAAAATTCAAAGCGGGTTCAGAATGTTGATAAAACGGTAATTAATGATTTTGATTCTCCCAGTTATTAGTTGCTCAAATAAAAAAAAAAAAGAAAAAGAAAAAGAAAAAATAGGCTTAATGTCCTGAAAATGCTGAAAACCAGTAAATCTCTATAAGATTTAAAAATGTCTCAAAGTGAATAATATAAAATGACACAGTCAAAGTCACTCCTAAAATACATATACATATACTCTGTCATATGGTGTAATATCTTAATTTCAGAGCTAATGTTTTCAGAATTAAACAATTTGGAGAAAAAAATATCAGTTCTTTCACAAATGAGACATTTCTGTACATTACAGAAAATAACTGTAACAGTTTTCAGCTTAATCATAATATGGAGATATTGAAGTACAGAAATGAAATACAGAGATGAAACAGAGGGATAGAGATACTGACAGATCCTCTCTCAAAACCTTGCTCCACCATTGCAGTTGATAATTGCTATTAGAATGATCACTGACATTTCATAAATTGTAGACACGACATTATGTTCCCCTAGTCCTGAAAGGGTCTATTCTTTCTAACAGGTACTAATGTGTCTAACAGGTATCTAACAATCTACTGTATCTGGGAGTTAAAATGAACAGAAGAGAATGCTAGCAAAGAGACTCATACAAGAGCAGACTTAACGAGAACTAGAATTGATCCAAAATGGCTTTGACCAGCTACATTATCTTGTAAATGCTTTAACTCAGGATTACATTTCCTCCAATTTCCAGAGCCATTCAATTCCAATTCTACCTCTAAGAAATTAGCCCTAAACTTCATCATTCTGGCTGTCTACAGAGTGAAAAACACAACTACCTAATGGCTACAGGATGTCTGATGTAAATGGTTCCTGAACTTCACTTCAGGGCTTCATGTCCAAGGTGTGGCAAATACACAAAAGCTATTGTGGCAGCAAACAAGGCCTTTCCAAGAAGTCTGTCATCCACATCACAGTCTGAATGAAAAGAATATGGCTGACAACTATAGAAATATGAAAGAAGAATAAAAATAAAAAGCTTGGGTTTTAAAAGTGTTTTTATATTACTGTTTAAATGAGACTGAGATGTCAATTACTGTCCTTAAAAGGGAATGTTAGAATGAAGACCATTTCTGTTAGCCAGATTCCTAGTGGGGGAACATGCCTTTGCATTCCTGTTTTCTATTCGAGAATTGCTTGATGGTTTTGTTGATTTTTTTTTTTTTAAATCCTTGGCTTCAAAACTGACATTACTAAACAAAGATTGAAACACAGGGGACATTTCTCACCAATTAACAAATTTTTATCACAATGCTTAAACTATGTTAACAATGTTACTTCACATTGTTTGCAGAATACATGGCACTGCTTAGTAAAAGAGTTGAATAAGATGCTATAGTGATCTAGGCTAGAAGGTTAAAGAATCTCTAGAATCATGGGCTCATAAATTGACAAGGTCAGCTCAGGTCTCCATCACAGGGGACAGACCAGTGCAGCTCATAAAGGACAAAAGTCTTGTGAAGCAAGCTGGGAAGTTCTATTTTGCATGTTTATTAAAATAATAATTAGGGCTATGACCAGCTTTTTTTTTTTTTTTTATAGTGTGTTTACCCATGGATCCTTTTCCAAAGTGATTTTTGCAAGGTACTCTGTGATGTTTGTCCTTGCTGCCTCACACAAAGTACATACATTTTGGTGGCCTTTGAAGAACACTGAGATCCCACACAGAAAAAGGTGTTACTAAAGAAGAAGTAGCAAGACTAACATTAGCTAAAGCACCACATTTCAATCCCCCCAAGAACTGTGGCAAGACCTCCCTATGTGAATGATATGCACCGGGATTTTGAAAATGTAAAAGAAAAATATCTGAGGGGTCAGTGGGCTCCTAAATTGTCCTCAAGAAAATCTATTTAGATCAGCCATGCTATAAATTCTGCATTGGCTTCATGAAAGCCCTAGCACAGTCTTATTGTTATGTTCTCCAGCATCCTATTTGTCAAGCATGTAAGCTTCTCAGAGTTCCCACTACTGACTATACTCGACAGTATAACCACTGAATATTTCACATTCTGACACAGCCATTTCAATACATAGGCACAAACATTTGATGATAACTATGCCTGTGATTCCAGAAAAGCAAACAGATATTAATAGAGATTCTTCAGCCATCCTAAGAATGCAAGAAATTTTCATCAGTGTCTCAGCAGCCATAAATATGGTCAAAAATTTAAGCAGAGGACACAAAACAACAGTTGTGTATGTACCTTCATGCAAGACTCAGAAGAATTACAAATTCAGCTAGCAAATGTTTACTGACAAAAAATATATATGTAATGGTATTCTGCCTTTTGCACAATTATGCTCTCCTTTTTAATTATATAATCTGATATTTTGTCTATTTTTCCTTTTCCAGACAGAGGACCAGCCTTTATTTTCCTGGTTCAATACAGATGGCTGTCTTGAGGTTTGGGGGTTCCAAGACTTATGGTTTCTGGTTTTAATTCTAATCAAAATTAAAAATAAGGACAAAGAGCCTCACAGCCATCCAACTTGACACATCTATTAGTATGTTAAATATCTTTAAACTGAATTTGGAGTTTAACTATCCCTTTGGTCTCTGTTGACCAAATAGAGAACTGGACTCTTTAAATGTCTCAGTCACAATCTAAGGCATGAGATTTTAAACAAACCTGTCAAACTAAATATCACAGAAGCCTTCAGCAATGCACAAGTCATCTAACCACATTTGTGCTAAAATGTTACAAATTCTTTCCAGGAATTTCTTTTCAACATGAGAAAGATGGAAAAAAAAACCAACAAAGTACTATTCTGGTCTTTGAAGGGAAGTGTGTCACTGAATAGTGACTACAGTAACAACAAAAATAGAGGGGTGTCATGTCTAGTTTATAATGGGTAAGTATATCAGAGTACACTCACTCTTGGAAGGCCTGAAAAGCCTCTCGTGATACTGTAGATAAGTACAAATACAAATAAGGCTCCTTCTCTTCCACTGCAGTTGCTCTCTTAAACTCTCTCAATAATACATTTTTTTTGTATTTGCTTCCTCCAACAGTTTATTTTCCAGGCTCTCCTACTGTTTGGCCCTCCACTGCCCTGGGCTGGCAGCTCTGGTTTGGTCACACATCTTAACAGGGTTTTAGTTTTCATAAGCTTTACCCCCAGCAAACAGGTTACTATAAAAAAAAAATCTTCCATAAAAATGTTAAAACAGAAAAAAAATATTTCAAAGTCCTTATCTGTTTGAATTTAATTCTCAAAGAAAGTTAGCAAAAACTCTAATCAATCCTTCTTCTCACAATCTATTGTGAGAGAGAGTTCTGCTCCAGAAGTAGTCAAAAAGAACCAGAAGCTCTCTTTCCTTCCCCTTCATGGCCCTTCAGAAACAGAGCTGTCCCCAGTACTCCACCTCCTAACTTCCGTGCGCTACCTCACAAAGCAGCAATGACTGGGCACCACTACTCCATCCTTTCTCATCCTGAACTAAACCTAAAATTAATTAAGTAGTGTTATTTATGCTGCCTGTACACTTACTGCCCTTAAACTGTCATGGACCAGCCTTTCCATAGTTTTGGTGATCAGTTTTGGGCTATAGTTACTTGAGTCATCTCACACCTAGATTCATTTCATAAGACTGAAGAATGTTTTCTGTATCTGATATGTTTGAAGACCACAATAAGCATTATTGCAATTCGTTGATGCAATAGTAACTGGTTAATCAGAACCACTGATGAAAAGAAAGTTCCCCAGTTCATGACTGAGGTTCTGCGACAGGCAGGGTTCTACTTCCATTGCCACACTGAATACATAGGCAGGATGACCAGGATGTCTTCCTAACAGTTTCACAATACATAAATCCTATGAAATATTTTAAATTATTTGCAAAATACAATTTTACAAACAATTTGTGAAAACTCTACATTGTCAAGCTCCTCATTCACCAAAGGAAAACAGAGTTTAATCATTAAAGATGCTATCAACCTGTACTGCTTTCAGATAATGAAATTTGTATTAAAATGTTTTTGTTTGTTAGCTTTGTGAACTTGCCTTTGTGCCTGAAATACACAGCATAAGCTTTGCATGCACTGTCATAGGACATAGGACATAGCTGGGCAGCCTGCTCTAGTAGTTGGCAACCCTGCCCAGAGCAGGGGGGTTGAAACTAGAAGATCTTTAAGGTCCTTTTCAACCCAGGCCATTCTATGATTCTATGATTCTATGATTCTATGACATTTCCACTAAAAAATCTTAGATTCTTCTCAGGGAATAAAATTTCGTCATTTTTGCAAGAAAAGATGGTAATGTCCATTGGGAGGAAATGGTAGCACTTTTATTTCAATACAATAGTCACATATTCAGACACTTAGCTTTTTCAACATTTCTTGGTCTAGTAATGCCTAAAATCGATAGCTAATCCTTTGATTCACCTAAATGTTTGGTAGCATGGTACTGTGAAAAGCATTTCCTGAAGAAAACCTGTAAATGGATAATCCTAGTTCCACACTTCTAAAAGCAAAATCTAAAGCAATGGGGAAACATCTCCTTCTGGAGGTATGGCTTTGAAATGTCACCCTTGCTTTTAGCTGAGCACACAGCTGCACAAAATGCCTCAGAGTGAAATGTGTAAGCTATGTCACTGAGGTGAAGCATAGGCATTCATCACAGAACCATTCTCAAATGCGTATCTGAAACTATGTTCCTATGCACAGAGCAAGCTTCCAGTTTAACGGTAGTAACTTTAGAAACTGCACTTCTGGTCATGCCTCTGCATTTCTCTGCTAGACAATTATCAGTGCCTAATACATTTGCTTAACGCTGTCAGTGAGCAAAACAAGTGCTTTGCAGAAGCTTATCTCAACTGGAATGTCCAAAAAAGTTAACAATACTGCCTTCTCACATATAGTCAGGAAAGATATGTTATAAAAATACACACTTTTCTGAAAGACTAGATATCATGTTAAGGTCTGACTTCTTCCTACTCCAAGAATCAACTGGGATTCATAACTCAGAGGAGGGTCCTTTAATAAAAAGGTCCAAAACTTTCCTTCTTATTATTATGAACAAAGAGGAAATGGCTCATCCAATCCTCTAATTTAATTTTTGTAGTGAAAGAGATTCAGAACCACTGCAGAGAAACTAGAAATGGATCTTAAGCACAAGATAAATAAACTCAGTCTTTCTACAGCATAATTTATTAATTTCCAATAGTGGTGATTTATGGAAGATGGAACTCAGATCACGTAAGTCTCACTACCAGTTGCCATCTCAATCCATTATCAACTTTTCCCCCTCCCTGTAATTTCAGTGATTTCTATCTTGAGATTTGTAATGTATGAAATCCACAGCAAGTAACTTCTGGAAGGCTCCGCAGATAATCTCTGACTCTAAGGGATTATGACAAGAGTAGTAGCAAAGGTGAAACTGAGTTCTGAAGGAGCCAGCCACAGTAGAGGAAAGACAAAAATTTTTTGACTAAATCCTACCTAAGTCTACTGCACCAATCAATGTACATAAAAACTGCTTCAGATTTTAGAAGCTAAATGGCATCCATGTGACATCTCTAATTCACTGAGATAATAGCAGAGGCACAGGGAAAAAATAGAGCTTTGACACAATAAGTGTAAGACTTAAATTTTATAGGTGCCTTTGATTAGCTTAAATATGGGGAATTTCCTTGTTTTTCTGACATACCACGACTGAACAAGGAGGGGAAGTGTGAACAGCTATTGCATTTTCAGAGCTAGGATGCCTTGCTAGAATTTAGTTCTATGCCAGTAATACAAATTACATGGAAAATTCAATAAAATGGCAGATTAAAATTTGATATGAAAGATGAAACTTTAAAAAAACAAGTAATGCACAATATGAAAGAAAAGCCATGACCACTATAGCTAAATTAGATCTCCTTTGATGTTTTCACTTCTCTCTCTGCTATCAAACCCTTCTGTTTTACACTTTTTGCCATGAGAGAACAGCTTTTTAACAACTCTACTTCTAATCAAAATGGTTTTTGTTCAACAAAGCTAAGTCTGAAATTTCAGTGTATGACATACAACTTACTGAGATTATTCAATTCTCAAATTATATCCTCTCCAGGGTGAGAAATAACTTGTTATGTCTAAGTTTTCTACTTTCTGTAGAAGTTTCCAAATGTGAAGATAAACAAATTACAAACCGTTTATTTTGTGCTAGCTGGAAGCTTATAGGCTAACACACAGATATTGGAGACAGGAAATAAACACTGAGATGAGAGAATCTTAATCAGTTCAACGTTTAAAGGTATGCACAGGCATCATCAGTTGCTTTTTAAAATTTTTTGCAGAGTACATAATTCATAGGCAATAAATATTACATAAATATCTTGATTTAACTTAAACTCTTAACAGTTTGCTAATGTTTAAATATATTGAGAGAGGAAGAGAGTGAAAAGTATATGAGATGAGCTATGATAAAATCTATAGGAAAGGTAAAATGAAAAAATAGCACAGAGAAAAGCAGTAGAAGAGACAGACCTGAGTTTCTTCTCCTTGATGATTCCGCTTCTTCTGTGATCACATCGTGTAATGGACAGACATAGACAAAGGAGATGGGCGTGAGAGGATGTATTCAGAAGGTTAAAACTGACACTGAGGGAAAGGGCCAAAAATTGTTTTAGAGAGAAGTCTGCAGTGCAGAGTTAGTAAATGGGGAAAAAAAATAACAGACACCAGAAGAAGAAAGAAAGCTGAGAAAGAAGTGGTTAAACTACAGTTGTTGAAAAAGAACAGTAAAGACAGGGTTAGTATACGAGCTGAGGAAATAACAAATGTTATAATTGAGATCAAAGTCAATCCTTGCAATGAAGCTGAAAAGAAACCTGGATCGTAAAAGGTATGTTAACTAGCAGAAACACTTGTTCATGACCATTCAACTTTTCGGAATTTTAACTACTTGAATAAAAGTATTAGTTTTTTCTTTCAAGTTTGGAACATTCAGTTTGAAGTCACCAATGGGAAGTGTATTATTAGATAATCAGATTAAATTATTTTAATTTATGCTGAACCAAACTTCACATATCCAAAATGCAAAACAAAAAGTAAACAGATTGTTTGGAAAAGGATATACAAGCTCAGGAATTTCAGAATCCACATAACACACTCTGGAAAGGACCATATTATCGTAACACTTTGCCAATGGCAACATTTGCAAGACCAAAATATTGAACGTGAGAAAAAAGAATATATAGCTAATAACTCTCATGGTCAATTCAGCAGTTACTTTTTCAAAACCAAATATTACTCATCTCGCAGTAGTCTAAGTTACTGGAAATGCATGCAAATTAAATGCCAAAGCAACTATCTCATTACTTACTTTATTACTTCATATTCAAAACACACACTGCCATTTCAGACATGGAGAACATCTGAGGGACAGTGTCACTCTCTGTACTGAACATCTATTTGTAGCAAAAGAATGGGAGGAATTCATCTTGAAAAGTAATAATAATTACAAAGAACTGTGAAGCTACCATCACTAGCAAAACAAATGCATTCTTACAAAAAGCATCAAAATTAAAATGAATATATGTATCTATAAGCCCTGATCTACATGCAGCTTGCAGTTTGTTAGTGAGTCACAAAACATTGCTCATAATTCAGTAACACTGCAGATATTAGATTAAGAATTCCAGAAAAGTTCATACATCACAAAAAATAAGCTGTAGTTTTATCCACATTTTGCAGTCAATATCAAGATACTATTGAAAAATGCAAAATTAGAATAAGCAACATAAATTAATAAAACAAAATGAAAGACAACACTAATTTTCATCTGATAACCCCTGTGTTCTGTGGTTAAAACATTTAATTTTATAGCTGGCAGATTATCATTTTCATCCATCAAATGCCAAGACTGTACCAAAACTTTGTTGTAAACACCGATTGCAACATATATTTGGAATGCATTTTTAGGCAATTAAATTTGCTTACGGGATGAACACATGTAAGTGCTATATGTGAGATATACAATATGAAAGCATAGCAGCTGATAGTTTTGACAAAGGATGCTATGTGTTCATATGTTAAAAAAAAAAAAAGTAATGGTGCATAAATACCTTTTTATCTAGGCAAGTACAACGAATCCATAGTATGAAATACAAATAATGAATACAAAGACCTACTTCTCCTTGGTTTTATATAGCCTGTATTAATACAGTGTAGCTGTAATTTCTATAACAGTTAAATAAATAAATTATTATTACCATCACCAAAAAAAAGCAAAAAAAAAACCATTTTTTTTCTGAAAATGTTTTCTATTATCTATATATTTATATATTATCTATAGCACTGAAGCAAGCACTCCTACTATGTCAAACACTGTCATTAGAAAGTCTCTGTCATGACCCCCTTATACCCCATTTGTTATTTTTAATATCTGTAAGAATAGCATAGCTTTGAGCCATATACTACATTAAGATAAATCTTAAAAACTTCAGAAATTTTCAAGAGATGTTTGGAACCACTTTATTTCCAAATTAGGAATATTCCCTGAACTTCTTTGGAAGATTTTAGCAACAAATAACCAGTATTGGGCTGGATATCAGTCACATGTGGTGACGTTTTAACACTGCATATTTAAAAGCCCTCGTGTAAAGTGTTTGTTGCGAAAAAAATATTTACAAATACACTGTCAGTTTTAAGTTTTTTTCACTGTGGATAACTGTTCAGCTGGTATCTCATTTCTTGAGATACATGGTTTGTAAAATTTGTATATTAATTGTTCCAAGCATTAATGAATTAGAAGAAGTTGTGGTATGGTAATGCGCCAACATCCATCCCTTAGACCTATTAATTTAGATGCAATAGCATTTAATGTGAATTAATGTCCTCATGATTAAGAAGCCATCCATAAATCCCTAACAACAGTTTGAAAACTCTCTGGCTCTGGAGCTAGTAATCCACTATATTACATCTTTGTTGATAGAAATGTATTAAATCTGTGAACAAAATCATGGAATAATATTCTATTAAATTTAAATGTCAATTGTCAGACTTCATTTGCGTAGTTTTGCTTTGTTGTGGAACAAACATTTATTTGGATCAATTATTCATCTTGATGTAGGAGTGTGGTATACGTAAGGGTATTACACACAGATTTAGAAACAAATGAGACTCTCTCAATGAATAAACTTCTAAAGCAAATGAAAACCAGCTACTGTACTGCATGTTTGAGTAAAACAAGAGAAATACCAATTATTTTATCATGCTTTGATACAGAACTTTTCATTGTAAGCAATGTCAGTTATTAAAGAGATGTATTTAGGAACTTAATTTAAAAAAAAATGTGCTTGAAACCTTACACAGCAAACATGCCCATCTGAAATTCTGGAACTAGCACAGTACAAAGAGATATAAGTTAATTACTTTCCTTCTTTCTTTCTTTCTTTTTTTTTTTTCCTCAAGGCTTTTTTAATTTCAACTTTCTTTGCTCCTTAAAAAAACATATCTTTGACTGCATTTATGACCTCAGAACCTTCTGCGGCTTCCAGATTGGGAAAAGCCTCATTTGTGGATGCTCTTTACACAGTAAGATGTGCAATAGCACAATCAAACAGGCATAATCTTAAAACAAGGAGGAGACTTTAAAACAGAGAGGATCCATCGAGTCTGCATGTTCCATAAACATATGTCATTAGCCTGGCTCTGATTAGACCTGGAGAATGACATAATGCATCCAGCTCTCAGGGAAGATGTTCCCTAACACCATCCAAACTCTGCAATGCTGAGGATACAGGTAAAAGAGGAGGAGTAGATAGCTGAATAGTTGAGCGCAGAAATAATTGTTACAAGAAGATTTAGAGTGAATGGCCATTTGATTATGTTCAAGTGTGAATAAAATCAGTTTTCCATAATCTTATTTAGTACCATTAAACCATATTTTCCAGTTACCCTTCCTGTAGAT
This sequence comes from Anseranas semipalmata, assembly GCA_013399115.1. Lineage (NCBI taxonomy): Eukaryota > Metazoa > Chordata > Aves > Anseriformes > Anseranatidae > Anseranas > Anseranas semipalmata. The sequence continues at coordinate 184,551 of VXAA01004523.1, read as the reverse complement.
ACAGAACTCATTTCACACTTCCAATTTTTTTTTAATGAGGCAATTTCCTACTAGTTAAAGGCAAGTTCTTCATTTTAAAGTGTAAGTTCATACACACAGTTGCACCCTGGACAGATGCTGACATTTTTGCTCAGAAATGTAAGCTGAGGACTAACCAGGATGATGAAAACACAGGAATACAGAAGCAATATATTTAATTTTGCAACTACATCATATATGCTAGGCTTAATATATGTTATAAATAATACATGCTAGGTAAAGACAGTAAGAATATGGAAATTGTGGTCTATTCCTACCCAGAGATAAGGATAATAGGGAAGAAGGCAGAAAACAACATACAAGAAGAAATCTTAAATATTCTCAGTAGCATGATCTCTGTATGTCAAAAGAAACCATGTAGACTGCATTACTTTTTTATAAGTCTCGAGATAAACTAAATGAAGAATTCAGAGAGAGAGATTTTATGATTGTTTCTGTGAATAAAGTTCAGGTTACAATTTTATAAGGGGAAGAGAGACAAAACAGTAAAATTTCAAAATATTAATGTGCTATAATTCTTTATTGGATTTCAAGTATCATAAACCCTGAAAAGATAATAAATCTCACTAGTAAGTTAGCTGATTTAGGTAACCAAACATCAACACTACTTCAGAAAAGATAATTATCAGCATATGATGCACCCACCCTCTTTTGTCAATAAAGGATAGGTGAGCTATCCTAAATCAAGTATCTCCCTATTCTAAATCTGTTCTCATCCCAATGACATCAGTAAGTTTCATCACCCCCAGAATCAGGTAGTCCAGGAAATCACATAGTTTGCAGGAATGGTTTCCAAAACATGAAAAGACAGGACAAGGATATACACATAAAGGTATGTGTTATGTATGTTGTTAGGTATTTTCAGGCCACCTTACTATATATGACCCATTGTAAATGACAATTAACCCTTTCATACAATTTGGTTGAGACACTGAAGTGCAACATATGACTACATCTGCAGTTCCCATCCATATAGAGTCCCATTTTTTCTTAATAAAACCTCTCTCTCCCTGGAATCCAATTCTATGTTACTTTGGTACAGACTAGGCATATTGACTTTCACAGTGGTAGAGGGAAATAAAGAAAGTAAATTTTAAGTAAATACCTTAGAGTACTTATTTTAAATAAGTACATCTGGTTTACACACAACATTTATTAATAACAAAAGGAGTCCCTGCAAAGTGTGGGGACACTCATGTTTTTTCAAGAAACCAATTATTCATACAATATATTCAATCTGAATTACTTCTCACTTGTCACAGGTTAAACAATCCTCATAGCTCCACCACGGCATGTAATGTGTAGCTTTTTCTGTAAAATTTACCCACTTCATTGCTTTTCAGATCCCACAGCATCTTTGTAAGATCCTTTTCTGTACTTTCTTCAGCAGCCCTACCAGAGCACTCTGAACCGTGCATCAGGGCCCTGGATGACTTCTTTACTTTCCTGCTCCATTCTTCTGCAAACTGTTCTACTGCCTAGTCACTTTTCCTCTTCAGCAATCATAAACTACTCCCTGACTCCACTCTGTTCCTCTCCTTTTCACAAGCTGGCAATTTTATACCAGCTTTCTGGTTTAACCACAATTTTTGTTTTGTCCAGTGCTCATGACCACCTGTACATGAAATGTTAGTGTGCTCTCCTCTCTCTCTGAGTGACCTGTCACTACTTGTCTTTTGCAGCCTCATCTATTCTCCATTTCTAACAGCATTGTTTTTAATGTACATTCTATCATACTTCTGATTCTGACTACAAACTTATTTAAAAAAAACACCACTTTGTTTTGAATTATTTTGACTACTGGTTTACTAGTTCAACTGATTCCATGTCAATAGATAAACTATTAAACTACAGTAACATTATCTCTGAAAGGCTTTTTCTGTGTATAGTTAAGGAATACTATCACCCGGGAGAAAGACACAGATTTTCCATGGATAAAACCAGCCACAATTCTCTTCATATTGAAAGCTAGTCACTGCATATAAAAACTTACCATCTGTAAGCATGCATCACTTTTGTGTTTTCTGATGTGTTTAACTGACCATTGTTACACGTCCTCTAAAACCTTAGTGCAGTCTTAAAGAAATATTGCCTTCCCCCTGATAACTACAGAACCACCCTATTTTGACTTCTTTCTATCCTGAGATATATAAATACATTTCAACTAATCGGTCTCCTTTTGGTCAGTCGTATCAAAATATGTCAGCACTTCCCCATGGTTGTGTTATTCAACCGTTGCTTAGAAATAAAAAGTATCTGTGGCAAGACTTGGATATTTGATGACACTACAATCTTCTATAGAGGTAATGATAATGAAACCATCACAGGATGGTTTCCAGATAACAAATGTCAAATCTGCTAGCTTCAAATATGAAAACCAGGGTAAAAACAGTAATACTTCCTTCGCTATCTCACATGGGTAGTTCCTGCGTCACCTGTATCCTCTCTGGATGGAAATACAGTTTGCTAGACTGCATTCATCTTCCAAACTTTGGATAGTGAGACTGATTGTTCACTTGTTGTGCAACAGTTGACAGATAACAGAAATAAGCATCACTGCCCTGGTGCCCTAAACAATGTGCTTTCTCCCTGAAATAACCCTATTGGGTTCAGAAGAGATTAGTGATGATACTAGGCGAAAATAATTTTTTTTTTAAGAAAAACAGTATCTTATCCAAACATATTTCTATCAATACAGGACATTCACTAGCACCACAGCCTACTAGTTATCCAAGCTGTTCTCTTAAGGAAGTATGTATAAAAATGCAAAAGCATGTGAAAATGCTTGTGCATTTTTTTTCTTTTTCTTTTTTTCCCCACTGACCAAGGAAATGTGATTACAGGACTAGACTTCTATTCTCTAATTTAGTTTGTCATCTATTACAGCTCAGAGACAGAGGCGTTGAAAGAAGAAATGCTTAATATACTTGATAGGAGCACACAACTATTCCATCTGCTCCTTGATCCAGTGGTCTCCTGAGAATGCAGTGCTCTCTCACAGAGTGATGCCATCGGCTAAAGGAAGGGCACACACATTCAAGCCCTGGCTTGAATTTTGATGTTATGCTTGGCTATGGTTCTGCAATTTTACTCTTCCAATCCTTTGCATAAATGTAATTGACTCTTTGTAATATACTGAACAATAGTTTTGCCAATTGCCTCAGAACTATGAGATTTCAGGCGCTGTTAAGAAAACGTGTTGATTTCTGATATTCAGGCATTTTATCACATCTTCTATGGTAAAGCCTGAAACACAAGAACCATTTTACTGGTTTACATTTACTTTATTTAATGACCTTAAACTGTATTCCAAGAAATTTGCTAATCTCATTTCTAGTCACATGTATATCTTTATTTTAATGCTTCACATGATACAGTACTGCTGTTATTCCTTTTGTTACTTAGAATTATTTTTATTATCTATTTATGTTTTTATCTACAATTTTCTCACAGTCTCAGTAATTTGCTCAATGTACCCATGTAATCAATATCTAATTTTTCTCACAGATTTTCTTAGCTGTAATTCTGCCAGGCCTTTTCCACATGACTGCTTAGGTTAAATTCTTAAGAGACAAACAAAACCTAAAAAACTGGACAAGTTTCTGCTATAGCAGAAAATTCTTTGTACGAAAACACAATTAAAAGAGGGCAACAGCAATATTGGGTACCCATATTGCTCCTTGCTGCTCTTTGTAGACTGCCAACTGCAGCCAGAGACTAAGTTGTGTTAGTATGCCCTTGCTATGTGCTGTGCAAACAGAACATTTAAAGCATTCTCTGATGAAAGAAGCACAATCCTGTGCAGAGGGTAAATCCCATATTGGAAAGCTCCAAGCAATCTGAAGCTTCCTTAGTCAGGCCACATCACTGGTTACAGATCCAACATATCTCAACATCCTGGCGTGAGTACAGTGGCCTCTCCTCCCAGTTGCCCTGACTCTGCTTGAAAATGAAAATACTAAGGGTTTTTAATGATATAGGGATGTCTATAGGGGACAGCGGTGTGCCACACATAACAGGTAACTCGGATCCTGAAAGCTGCATGGGTATGTATGTTACGCTGGTACTCCACCACTTCTCCTGCCTCTTCAGTATAGAGAATCAGTTTGGAAAAGCACTGTCGTAATATAGGTGGTGCCCATTTTAGAGTGCTCAGAAGCACCTCAGATGTTTCTGCATCACACATCATTATCCCATGTGTACATGCCATGAAAGACATTCCTGAAAACATAAATCAAAGCAGAATTTATGCTCTTATCGGGCATCAGCCTTTACATAAAGATATAGGGCTGTGAAGTGCAAAACAAAATTTTTACTCAAGTCTTTACCTATTCTGGGGTTTGGCCATTGTGACTGTGGCTTTCCAAACCAATTTTCTGTATTCTCTGCGGTATCTGAGATCAGTGATACCGTTCCAGAGGAAAAAAAAAAATCAGATAAATATTGTTCTGATATACAAAATGCTTTCAAAAGTCATTGCTTTTTAATGTCCACATTTGTTTCTGAATTCTGTTCTGCCACTTGTTTTCGTGTCTTACAATTACAAGATTTCATTCATGTTCCAAAATCTAGAACGCCCCAATAGCAGGCATCTAACAAAATACGGCTCCTGTTTCTAAAAATGTGGAAGGTGTCTCCAAACCAGTATTGCTGATAACTATGGATGTGCCATCTGTCTAGACAACAGAGTACCATACTTTTACGCCCACCTCAGCTGGGAGATGGAAATGATGTTCTTATCTAACTATGGCATATGGGAAAAGTCTGGGCAGAGAGATTATTCTGGAAAGGCAACAATGAAGATATGCAGACGTTGTATTCTGAATCTCGCATGCATCTCTAAGACATTCAGCTGGAAAAGAAGATACACTTACATTCCAAGCCTGGCTCTTACAAGCAATACTTGTTTCATCCTGTAACTTCCTCTGATGCATTAAAAAGTCAGGGAACAGGGAATTCAACTGAAGGTCTGTCCTTCTGCAGCTATATTCCCCAGTTCCTAGTTTACAGAGTCAATCTGGATTTCGCTGCTACTTTTCAGTCCTGATTTTTGCACTTTAAGCTGCGCAGTAGTTCAGATTCAGCAAGAAACTTTGAGGTGTTCAGCATGTTAGTAAGCCTAAACTGAGATTACAGCACTAATTTAGGAGGTAGCACAAATGGCCAATCATGTAAACTTTAACTTAGATGGCTGGGAAAAGTGTTGTTCTTAGAGTGAGATGATTACTATGGCCAACAGAGAGAGATCTGCAGCCCGGAACTGTACCTTTGTACTCCTGGAACTAAAAACCTCCCATTCACTTGAGAAGACATGGATCAACATTTAAATTCAGGATGAAAACTGCAATCTAAAGCTTTCTAAGCTAGGCTAGCCTAGTCTTATTCAACTCCATCCTTATTCTACTCTACTCCACTCTTTACAATGTGTTCTTCACCACAACATCACAGTGCATTTTGCAAGTGATTAAAATAACATGATGAGCACCTCTTATTGTCCAAGGAGAGAACAATGCTATTATTATCATCAGCAATATCATTACCATTATTAGGTTTGCTTCTTATTGCTATGGATTTGTAATAATGAAGACAGAGTTGAATAATTGCACTTTATGTTTGGGGTGGAAGAAAGTTTTTGATAGTTCTTAGTTCCAAAGGAAATCCATTCATGTACAGGATAGACTTGACAACTCCAGCCATATGGAGATATAAAATGCAGCTCATGCTAAAAAATGTCAGAATGTTTTTTCTGCCATATATGATGGTACAAGAAGGTTTCAGATTCAAGTCTTTAGAAGATGGCTTTCCCACCATACATGCAGTAGGTATCTTTGCACAGTCAATTAAATAAAAATCAATATAACTTATACCTGGATTCCTGAGGCTTGCACACACAGATAAATCATAACAAAATTCAAAGCTAAAAAGCAAGCTAAGTCTAATATGCCAGAGTATTTCTTTTCTAATGCATGTGCATTCTAACACAATTGTTTACAAAAGCAGATCTATTTTTGCTATTCTAAAACAGAACTATGTACAACACTATTCTAAATAGTCTCTACATACTAAAAATTCCACACCAAAGTGAAAAAAAAAATAAGGTACATCAAGCACACACGCATTACAAAAGCATGAAATGTGTTTTTATAGTCTCATGCTTTCATGTGGTTTTCCAAACCCTGACAAACCTGGCTCAGAATGGTGTTTCTTTTTCGGCAATAGTTTGTCATCAGTTATTGTACCATTCACCTTTTTCTGCTGGTCCTCCCATGTAACTTCTAGCATAAACCAAAAAAAATCAGAAATATTATATAACTTACATTAGAAGACACCTAATATCATTTGGGACAACTAGATCTAAACAAAATACTATTATTAACACAGCAAAAATTTAGGTTAGTTCTTTAATTTAGAGGCCTGTAGTGAAGAGGATTAGTCAACAACTTAAACAAGGAAAAGGACATACTACACATAAGTTAATATCTATGTAATGTATCAAATATTCTTCTCTCTTTGATATTTAACAACTGGAATAAAAAAAGCTGGAGGTTATTTACACAATAATTCCTTCTATTTTAAAAAGCTAGCACAGTATATTTTATAGATCCTTACAATATTTATATATCTCTCTGAATTTAAAAAGGCATTAAGCAAAAATATTTTGGTAGAAAAGACTTCACAAATTCACAAAAATTCAAACAAGCAAACAAAGTAAAACCAAACCAGCAATCATGTATGTTTTTTTTTAAATTGGAAAAGTATTTTAACAATACACTGAATTATGTGTAATACTTAAAAACATCTAAGCCAAAAGTAGGTCAGATTCACTTTTTAAATCTTGTATTTGATTTAAATTCCGTTTGTATTTTAGGCATATTAAGTCACTCAGTAAAAACTCTTTTCCTAATTATGCTTCCTATACCTTGAAACCAGCATTTGTGACCTAACTGCTCATAAGAAGAGCTATGAATATAAGCATATACACTCTCCTCCAGACAGGGACTCCAATTCCTAGACTTGCAAGACTTTAGTCTTTGTGACAATGTCAGGTATTTTTGGTCTACAGTTAAATTCTCCACCTTCTGAAAATTAAACTGGGTGGTTAGCATAATACTATAGCTTTTAAACCTTTTGATATCTCATGTCAAAACCAAATCTGGCCTAATTATATAGATTAAATACTTTAAGCTCCATTTTTGCTTTGAGCTGTTGTGAATCTGCTTATTTTGCTGATCCCCAAAACGTAAAGTTCCTCACAGATATTAAGCACTGGTATAACCACTTATGTTATCACAGAAATAGTCAGTGATGGAGAAGAATATGATAGATATGGAATACATTTTCAATCTTGTTAATTAAAAAAAAAAAAAAGATAAGTGATATTAGCCCATGACATTTCTTTTTTTCTTTTTTTTCTTTGTTAATTGAGAAGGATGGATATCTGTCATTCAAAACGTAAATACATAAAAATGTTATCTGCAGTCATCCTGTATCCATCTTATCTGTGGCTGTTCTACAACAGGTTGCTGTCCTATGAAAGATGGCTTTGCCTTTTGAAAATGATGGAGTTCTAGGCTTCAAGTAATACACCAATAAAATTTTCAATATAATGAAACACTGACTTCTGAAACAATACAAGAGTTTGGCTAGTATTGGTTACTATTCTAACCAAGAAATAAAAATAGACATATCTATTATATTTCCTCCAATATTTAACCTTTTATTCACCATTTTCTAATCATATTTCCATCTTCACATGTCTATAAGGGTAAGAAATACGTTGTTAAAGGACAGCTTTCTGTTTGGGAATTAGCCAGAGATGCTGAGAATAGGCAAAATGCTGTTAGTGTTGTCCATATCCTCTTTGGTTAGATAAATATGCATCAAAGTCTATAAAATCTCTTTCTTCTTTTTTTCCCAAAGGCTAAGGACCACCTTCTATTCCCTTGTTTTAACCAAAGCTTCTTTGGCCAACTTGTAAATATCTGGAAATAAATCTTCCAGTTTTCTAATTCATCATTCACCTCTCACCACCCTCGCTTCCAAATGAAGTTCACAAATGAACTTCAATCTGTCTTCTGTTGTGAGAATCAGTTTTGACTAACGAAAGACATAAAATCGTTGAATACACATGCAGAAAGACCTCATAGATTATATAAAAGATGAGATTATTGAGTCAGAATATTATAGTTATTGAAGCACTTTTGGGGCTAGAAGGATTTGACAGGTGCACTGATTGAGATTTCTTCCCATCAGCATGGAAGATACAATCGTTAGATGCGGTTGTTTCATTAGATGCAGTTGTTGCATCTACCCCCGGGCACTGTCCACCACAGTGAGCTGTGCAGCTAGGCTCTCCCCAGCGCACATCAGGATGGCACCTGGCTGTGTGCCTTTCCCTTCTGAGAATGACACTCACTTGTGCTGCCTGGGACAGGTTGGTGCACTCCAGTACATCTAGTGTTAAGAACAAACTCAGCATTTATTACAGTTTTGTTTAGAATATTTAATATTAAAAATAAGGAAATAACATATAAGAATTGTTGCATATCTCCAGCTTTTCCAATTTTCTGAACACGCACTCTTAGCACCAGTGATGTTGCAGTTGAACTAGAATGATGCTGCAAACTGCAGAAGTACAAGATGATGCAGCAAAATACCAAGATGTTAATGACAGAGGGTTTTCTTATGCAAATATTACCCTCTCCCTTCTTTTCTCTGCACTACAGACAGTAATATCCCTTTTCTCAACTACCCTTTGCTTGAAGCTTTCTCATATACTTTCTCTTATACTTGGAATTTCTGTCTTTTTTATTAAATCCACTCAGCTTTTTTATGCTTTTCAGCTCCAAAAATTTCTGTGAGCAAATTTTTATCAGTATGTTTCTTGTTTTAGACTTTTAATTAGCTTACCATCAAGTCTTTACTTTTTCTCTAACACATACTTAATTTAGTCATCCTTTCCTGCAAATGAAAAATTCTCAGAACTTCTTTCTATTTTTAATGTTATAAGATGAATGCTCAGAAAGGAATTATATTCTTGATAATGTATGGTGACAACGACTTTAAAAATGAGTCAAAAGTGGATTTGGCTAGTGCTTATAAAACACAAAGCAGAACAGTAAAAAGCCATTAGAACTGTGGAATAAATTGTCAAAAGATGAGAAACTACATTTTGAACCAGATGTTCATGATCTTTAACTCACGCATTAAGAATACAAAGAGAGGAAGAATTAATTAGAATTATTTTACTTATAGAAAAGGCTAAATTCATGTTATGCAAGTTTTAATTTACAAAACAAAGTCCCTAAGAAAATAAAAAGACCCATCAGTGTCAAGAGTCAACCAAAAGAGAAATACTCTCAGCTTTGCCAAACCTCTACTGGGGGAAAGCAAATGGCTTCAAATCATGATACACGAATTGTCCCAGATGTACTACATTTTATCTGGAATGAATCCAATCCCACCTCACACCACTAGCATGTTGTTAATGGCATCAAGGCCAGCTCCATGTGACACGAAGTCGGCAATGAAGGAAGCCTGCTGCTGCTCTACATCAGAGAAACTTTCAGATACCTCAGCAAAACAGAGCTGAGGTTCCCCTACCCTGCTCTAACAGGAACTAGACTCTGGTCCAATATCCAAAGACAAATAACATCATTCACAGTCTTTTTCTAACAGATTTGGAACAAGACCACCTGCCTCTCCAGGTGACATCGTACCAGCATTCTACACCATACCTGAGAACACCATTTCTTAGCTTCTCCTGTTGACACTGTAACAGGTATCTAAAATTTTACTCCATAAGGAGAAGAATATTTTCCATATGGAAGAATATTTTATATAATAATTCTTCGCATTAGTGCTCAAGGCCTTCATCTGAGATGCACTGAACTGTGTTTCTCCAGACAGTGAAATAAATTTGGGTCTTGAATCTTGGAGCACTGTCTTAAATGCTGGTGAAACGTGGACAGTACAGGCAGAGGTAGCACCTCTCCCTTCTGAGTTTTATGAGTCAGATGCATGGCACACACACACACAGAGCTCCACATGAAACTAGTTTGCAAACTGAGCCAAATCAGCAAATGAATGCTGGGACACGCGAACAGCATTTTAAAATGAATAAAATAAATAAATTTTAAATAAATTATTAATAAAATAATATTAATAAAATTTAAATACATTATTTAAATACATAAAGTGTTGTTCTTAAACGGCTATTTAAGCATCACTTACATCGTGGGTTTAACTAATGCAGCACTGCAATAAAAATGCTGACATATCTTAATTATTTATTGTTTTCATCTCATGTTCCTTACTGAACTATAAATTCTGAAAACAAAACAAAACAAACAAACAAAACAAACAAACAAACAAAAAATGTGGGCTTCATTTCCTGGGGCTGCAGTGGGGATACATTAAAAGAACTTTAATGGAAATCATTAAGTAGGTAATAAAAAATATTGCCATGTAACTACATTTCGTATTGTGATTACTAGTGTAACAAAAATTATAGTGCACTGTAGGTTATTCCTTTACTCCAGAAATATTTTCTTCAAATTGACTTCAAGGCTACATTAATTATTTGTAGTTGTAAATCAATTAACAATTCTAGTCATCCAGTAGCAGTCTCATCTCATCATACTCCCTAGCAGACAACACCATCAATTCTGTTCTAAACTTATTTTTTAACTGTCTTACTAGTGGGTCCTTCTATACGGGGTATAACTTAATCATCTTCTATTGCTTATTTTAGAGCAGAATGTTAGATACAGTCAAGCAACATTACAGAGAGTACTTGTTGCAATACTAGAGAGTATACTAGAGAGTAGAGTCACAACCTACCTTTAGCTAAAAATCAAAATATCATGCTAGTGCTTTACCGAATGTAACAGATTGTCAAATAGGAATAATCATAAAAGAAAAACTTAAATGTACCAGAAGAAAAAAACAGTCAGTTAATGGTACATTAAATATAAGTATACTAATATTTAATAAGGTATATTTAACTATCACAGAGCAAAGACATTATTTTTAAGCCACTATCAAGGCTTTTTTTCCAGGTTTGTTTGGGGTGGGGGAGGATTTGTTTGTTTCCTATCTTCCTATGTGTTTTTAAAATATGGCAGCTTTGCTCCCTCTTCTGGTTACATGCCTGAAACACGTTAGAAATGAATATAATACAGCTGGCCTGTTAGCCTATTAAGAATAGGAGTATTTTGAATATCTCCGAAGAGTAGCTCTACTGAATCACCTGTTTGGGTAAGCACTGCAGGGTTATGTTGGCAGGACTGCTTTAAGGAGAAGGGGTGCAGAGAGCTTATGAGGAAGATGGAGATAGCACATAAAGATACCATTGGTGTTTCTCTAAGACCCTGAGGCACAAAACATTGGCGACTGGGAATCCAGCACCCCAGATAAGCTTTGCCATATATTTGTTCTGCTCATATTCCTTTCCCCCAGCATCCACACCTAGCCTGCTGAGGACCAAACACCAGGCTAGGTGGATTTCTGGTCAGACCTCGTATGGCCCTCATGTTGTTAAGAAAGGTAAGCAGAAAGAAAAGTCAAAAAATCTCCAGAGTTTGATGATTAATTAATTTAAATAAGGCACATTACAAGTAATGATCAACATAAATGTGGAGGAAAATGCAAGCTTTTGCTCTGCACCTGTCTTCTGTAGTCTCTGTTCAAGTTTGCATTCCCTTGGGTGTCAGTGAGTGCTCCATGCACGCAAGGAAATGTGAACAGCCTACAAATCCACCCAGCAGAGTGCAGGATGCAAGGTTTAATTTGGTCTAGTGTTTTGGTTTTATTTTTCAGGCTATTCTGCACATATATTCCCTATATGTAAGCTTCTAAAACGTGTAATATAGAAGTGGAATTCACAAATGGAACTTTTTCATTCAAATTCTTAATATAATAATGATTCATACAAAATATTTCTTGGTATCTGGAATTAAATCATGATTGCATCTCCGTTATAAATGTGTACCAATGGTATACATGACCAATCATTTTTTTTGAGGGATCTTTTTCTAATACAGTTTGTTACAATCAACAAGTTATTCCACTCAACTGAATAGTTAAGCTTTTGGTTTGGGTACTATTTCTTATGCTTTCTGGGCTATTATGACTTTAATGTACTTTTTGGCAGGGCACTGAGTGCACATGAGGAGCTGAGAAGTTTAGCTGCCTTCTTGTGATGAGGAGTTGCTGTCTGAGAAGCCTGAGCTGGCTTAGGAGTCCTTACGAAAAAGCTGGAAAAGCTGGAAGAAGCCTCCTCCTCCTTTACTCAGGAGCTTTTTCAAGTTGAGGCTCTCGCATTTTGTCCCAGCCATGCTGGCTGGCTTTGGCCCTGCCTCATCATCAGGGACCAGCACTCTCAGATGGTCCTGGGTATGGTCCTGGACCCTGTCCTGCTTTCCTTGCATGGGGGCTGTGGGACAGGGCGAGGGGATGGCCTGCCTTGTGTCACCCCTGGTGCCCCACTGCTGGCTCTGGCTGAGCTGCTGGCATCTTATGGGTGCTTTACTTCTGTTTTGTGTTCTTGTGGGGTTTTTATTCCACCTTTTTTCCCAGAGCAAGGATTGCAATTATGTGCCTTCCTACAACTAGAGCAGTCTCAATAGCTCAATGCCTTACTTAAACCTTACTTTGCTTGAACTAGAATTTAATTAAAATCTAGTATTACTCTCCCTAAGTTCTCATAACACACATAAATATGTTAAGTATACTCACAGCACACATTAAACATATTCAGTATCATTCTTCATGCAAAATTCAGAAGCTGCCATGGTCTCTTGGTCTAGATTCAATTGGTAGGGGAATTGAGAGCACACAAGACACTCACGGCTGTCATGTTTAGAAGTTCAGGCATAGTGTAGGCCCCATTTCCAGGAATCCCAAATGCTCTTAGATGGAAGAAGATGCTCAGGTCAGCCAGCAGGATAAGAGTCCCTCTGGCGTGACAGCCACACGCTTATTTTTCAAAAAAGCACATGTATATACTAGTTCTGCAAGTTAATCTGGGATTACTTCTTTGACTGAGGTTCTGTTTTTCTGCCTGGTTTGCACTTTACTCACCTAAATTCTTTACATTGTGCCTAAACCATGTGGAAAGTCTGGAATTCTATTTTTTGAAATTTCAGTTCTAGTTCTGCAGGCATCTAGACTGCTCACAGTGTGATGGGGTTCCCACCCACGTGGAAGCTGGAGTGCATGGAAAGGGCATTGATTGATTGAAGACTTGGGTCTTGTCTTGGTATAGACTCAACATACAAGGAGGCAATAGTATAGTGAGTATATGAGTATAGACTCAACATACAAGGAGGCTCCAGACAGTTCTGAACCTGGGAGGTTAAAACTTGGAGGTAAAAACTGGGAAGCATTCCTGATTCCCATAATATAGGCAAAGCTGTTGTGCAATTATGTAAAATATTCTGAAGAATGAGGGAACTGATAACCCAAAAGGTTTCAAATTCTGCTTCGGTAACTACAACACCTTTTAAGTGCCTGAAATTAAGGCCGTAAATGACAGAAGTACCAGGAGCCTTCTCTTGCAAACACAAATGATCAAAAGGTGTCATACAAAATACATGAAAAAAATGCAAAAGACCTGAGGGAAAACTGAAAGGGACAGTGTTTTTCATAATAAATATATCAAATCAAATATTAGGCACAGACCACTCTTCTGGAATAAAAGAGCTCTGGAGAAGAATGTTCTAAAACACAAAATATATTAAAGCATCTTTAAAACAGGTTAGTAGGATTTAGTTTATTGTGTGAAGTACCTCTTTCAGGCTCTATAAGTATATAAAAGATTGGTTTTGTTGAAGGAGTGGAAGATAAACCAAGAACAAAAACAGCTTTAGTCTGACTTAGTCACCGATTTTGTCAACCTAGTCAAGTCAGTGGCAAAAGCCTCCAACGTTACCAGAGTTAGAACTTCAGTGTTATAACACACAGAACTAACTGGTAATAACCATGAAGTACGGTTACGGCAGCTGACTTCCAGCTTTTGAATTCACTCAGAACTACACTGGCACAGCCTCTAGAATTAGAGAGGTGACCCCCTGCATTGCTCTACAGACTGTAGCCATTCTGCAAAGGGACCCCATACAGCTTGTCTGCACTGTGTGCGAGAGGAAGAGTGAAAAAAGCAGCATATTAAAAATGGTGTTTCCCACAACACAGTGAACCAACGCAGGCAAAACTGAATCCTGGCTCTCCCCGCTACGTTATTCTAGCAAAGAGAAAGATAGAAACAGCACAAAATAGTCTAACTAGGGCTATCCCTCACATGGGCTCCTGGTAGAACTGGAAGTGTAAGCATGAATACCAAATTTTAATAAAGCTAAGGCACTATCTGGATGGTATTTCTTTCACTGGTAGAAGACATTGATGAGATAAAGTCTAAATGTAATATAGCTTTAGAAGTACCAGGATAAATCGTAACATGTTTCTTCAAAATTATCACGGCAATTTAGAAGCATGAACTCAAATAAAACTGCCAAGTAAGCTGTGGTTGTTCATTGCAACTTTCATGTTCTAGTTTTAGGTAATAAGTCTGTATCTCTATGTCAACATCTCAGTGCTTTGTATTAAGCTTATTTCTACAGCATTTGAAATAGAATATCAAACATAATAAGAACTAAACAACAGAGATGACTGCTAGTAGTGTGAGACTTTCTCTACCAGGATATGCTAATTAAAATGGTCCAGCTTTCCTCTGATTAGCAAAAATGTGCTAAACGTGTAAAATATATAGCCAAGAGAGGTAACAGCATATAGCCCTGGTAATAAGTGGAAGACAATGCAGATGATTTTGTAGATGTCTGTGAAAGGTACTTAGGCTCTTAGGGCAAGGCAGACTGGGAATTCCCAAATGAGCAAAAGCACAAAAACCACCCCACTTGTTCTACATAGGCAGCATGATCACATATCTATGTGGTGTGAACTACATATTCAATAACTGTAAAAACAAACATTCTGGAACTTTTGACTCTAAGAAAGATTTCAAAACTGCAACTGAAAAGAATTATTTTAAGAGCAAGAAGTAAAACAACACATTAAAATTGAACATACATGAAGTTACTAATTTTGAACTAGTAGAACTACGAACACACACACACACACATGCAACAAAAACTAAGTAAATAAAAACACCCACAATTCACTAACAATACCATCACAACTTGCCTTTTCTCCCATTAACAGGTGGGTTTTGATGTTTTTCCTCATAATCTTTATAACATTAAAAACAGATAATGATGATTAACAATTGGAACAGATACTATGATGAACAACGTAACTAGCACACACGAATATTTTGCAAACTATGTCAGCACAATTCCATGCATTATGCTTGAATTATCACAAAACACACAGAGTGAATGGTACACACGAGTGAACAATACACACATAGAGACAGAACTGCAACAAAAGCAAGAAAAATGTATACTGCACTATAATGTAAAAAAAAGGAAGGCCAAGATCTTAAAGGACACTGGATGCTTTGGTGCAAACTACAGTTAAATAGAAATCCTGCTTTCCAGCTGCCAACTCCTAAAATTATTCTAGCATCCAGATTTCTGAACCAGTAATAAGCCCTATTGCAGTAATTATTTCTAACTTTAAGAAGAAAATAGTGATTCATATTTTCTTCTATTAAATAACAATGGGAGCAGGATCCAGGTCATAGGATTCCAAATAAACTGTGATTCAGGCGGTTAAGTAGGGATGGGATTTTAGGCATTGGTAACTTTTCCTACCAGATAGTGCTAGATGAGTTTTTTGCTCAGCTTATCACTTCTTTGGAAGTGCTGGAAGGGCTCTTGAAGTGCTCCTGCTGGAGCACCTAATTCTCTCCACATAACTGCACTAATAGCTGCACCACATTATCTTTCTCCGGGATGTGCTCCATGGGCTTTGAGGTACGTACTGCACTTCTTTAGGTAGCTAAATTTAGCATCGATCAAGCCCTAAATATTTACAACCAGAAAAGCTACTCTGTGCTGCTTTTCCACATACACCATACCTGATGTAATGTCACAGAAAATTATCAACAGGGATAACAAATTATTTTTGAGAAAAGATTTAACTTGAAGAGCAAACCAGATGTGACCTATTAACAGTGCATGTAAATGCACATTTTTGCCTTTATGATTCTTCCTTTGAGAAAAAAAAAATGTAAAAGCAGAAAAAAGGTTGAAAAAAATTTTAGATCTATGCATGTCTTTGAAACTGTAGGTTGTGTGTTTTCTGAAATTTGAATGTGAAGTTGTATATTTTAATCACATGGTATTTGAGTTCAAAAATATTTGCATTTATTTGATTTGATCGTCATCTATCAGCCCTTATCATACTAACTTCCTTTGTCTACCAATTGAAATGTTTTCCAAGCAGGATGAGAGACCTTATGCAAAATATTCTAAGTGTTTCAATGAAATGCTCTTTCCTACTATTTGTTCAGCATCATCAGTCCACCCACACAAATTAGGGAAGAAAAAGTGTCACAGTACAATAATGTTTACTTCCTTGCCTGCCAAAAGTATGAATGAAAAGTAGAGGTTAACACGTCTAAGGGGTGTACACCCAGATCTGGCTAAGGTTGTAACCTGATCAGAGTGACAGAGCAGAGTATATTCATAGAGAGGGATAAAAAAAAGTTAAGTGATTTTTGCAGGTTGAACTATTTTAAGCATTCACAAACTTGTAAATAAACTATGCTATATTGAATTTGTTTGTCTTGTCTGGATTTTGAATTTAATATATTTACAAGCTGGCTGGCAAAGCTTCCCTACATGCTCATGGGAAAATATTTCTAAAGGAGATAGGCATTTGTGGTCAGACAGACCTGCCTCAATCTCTGATTCCTGCACTCCAACACGCTTGTTTTCTTCATCTCCTGCTGCGTTTGTATAAGCAAGGTATGACAGGGGGAAAAAAGCAAGACAAAAACATGCATGCTGTGTTACAAGCTGATCAAATAAAAGATAAACATCAAACAAAAACCATCCACAATAACATACAAACCCTTAGTCTGCAGCATACATTATTTTCCGAGTGAATCAAAGATTAAATAAATCCTTTTGTTATTCTTTCTTTAATATTTCTGGTTTACTCCAGTGAGTTTCTTCTGCAAGTAAAGATGGTCATATGCAGTCCCTAATATCCCTGTTGCCAATTTCTTGATAAATTATCAAAACACTGGAAAGTAGATGATAAATACCAAAGCAGCGAAAGCAGACATATATTGATATATAATTGGTTCACAAGCATCTACTGCTTGGCTTTGGTTTAGTTTTTCTAGCAATAGAAGACAAGCCTACATTCTCAAAGAGCATAGTTGAAACTGTGTGTAAATCCTAAGCAAGCGGGCATACTCACTAGCTTAATATGTGCAGAAGAAACAATGCAAATGTTTCTCCAGCTTGGAAAAAAAATCCTCAGTTTGCTAAGTAACAGGCTTTTCGCCTGGATTTCAGAATGGTTAGAATTCAGAAAGACAGATGCTTCTCCATCAGTACCTACAGTTAGACGAAAACCGCTGCCTAGAGCATATCTAAATTTTAGAGGACACTGAAATAGCTAGAAACAACAGTGAAGGTGTGTATATATATTATATATATATATATATATATATATTCTCTACAGGTACCTTAAAGGAGACTGTAGCGAGGTGGGGATTGGTCTATTCTCCCACGTGTCAAGTGATAGGACGAGGGGGAATGGGCTAAAGTTGCGCCAGGGGAGGTTTAGGTTAGATATTAGGAAAAATTTCTTCACTGAAAGGGTTGTGAGGCATTGGAACAGGCTGCCCAGGGAAGTGGTCGAGTCACCATCCCTGGATGTATTTAAAAGACGATTGGATGCTGATCTTAGCAACATGGTCTAGTGGAGGGCTTGTTAGTGTTAGGTCATAGGTTGGACTAGGTGATCTTGAAGGTCTCTTCCAACCTAAAGGATTCTGTGATTCTGTGATTCTGTGATATATATATATGATTAAAGATAAGCAACACAAATACACTTCTTTTATCTCATTAATAAAGAACCAAAACTTTCTTTTGTGACAAAGCTCATGTAATACCAGCGTAACAACAGTAAGGACACAGAAAAGCATTGAGCTGAATAACTGGTGTACCGCAAGTCTGCTTTAATTTAAACGTCAGTTATTAAGCATTGTTTTGATGTGATGTAATATACTGTATTTTTTCAAGGTTTGGATTATGATTACTTATTGATTTTTTGTGCTCTTCTTCCAGATTTTTTTTTACAGTTCTCTCATTACTTGTATAGGTTTATGTGCAACTACACAGCTCATTGAATTATTTGATTTTAAGTTTATCTAGCATGCAATCATAATTTAAAAACTGCTCGTTCTAACAGGTTATTGTTAATAAGGAGAAAGGTTTAGGTAATAATCAATGCCAATGCAATGGAAACTAATGTCTACATAGCTTTCTGCTCTGTAATGCTGTGATAAAATCATGACATTTAAATTCCAACTGAAATTCTGTCTGTTGCGTATTGTAAAATATTCATCAGGGACACCACGTCTATAGTCAACCTTTTCTCATAGAGAAGAAATCAAGTATAAAAGACATGCCAAAGACTTTTAACAAAATTGTTTCCATGAGAATTGAACTAAAATGGTTTTGGCATATTGGTACCTGAACACACAAATAAACCATGGCTGTCATGAGCACACCTGTATTACTGTTTGCTCATTTTCCTTTATGCCCTTATTAGATTCAGACCTAAAAGTTAAGACCTTCAAAGGGCATGAATAGAGATGTTTTTAACTCCTCCTTTTGCCAATCCAAGAGAAAAGTATGAACCATTACTTCCCTTGAAAGGTAGGAACCGTTCATGTAAGCCCTGTGTTATTGGGTAACATTTCCTCAATTTTTTCAATGGAAATTGTGCTAACGCTAATAAAATATTTTAATAGTCCTCAGAATAAGTAAGGGCTGAACTCTGCCGCCTCTAAGGAGATTGAACTAAGCATCCACAAGTAAAACCCAAAGGGAACTAAGCATCCACAAGTAAACCCCAAAGGTATATTTTTGCAAATTCCTAGCAGAAATAAAAAAAACTGAGGTATTCACGCATTATCCTAAGGCAGCCATTTCTCCTTGCTGTCAAGCACACACAATGCAAGAGTTACCCTGTGCAAGAATGAAGATGTGTAACATCGCAGTCAGTACCACAGAAATACGTGCACAAAAAGAGGATGGGCACAAAGATACGTATATGTGGTTTTTGAATTCTGCTGTTTGACTAAGTCATCAAGTTCCTAGCCAAGCTGAAGTTAGACCAAGTTGCTATCCTATACAATACATATGTGATCAATCACGTTCTCCAATGCAAACTACCGGTATGCCACATACTTTTAAAAACCTGTGAAAGCACAGCTGACAGAAACATGACAAAACTGTGACTGGTATGAATACAGGTTCTCTGCAATTGCATCATGATAGTCTTTCTCTACATCCCATCAAGTTAGGGCACTGAAAAACACAGAATAAAATTCCTTCTCATTTTGCAAAATTATGTCTCATTTAACAGGAAATTATGCTCTGAATGAGACAAAATAGTAAATAGCAGTTGTGTTTTCCTAACAATCTGAGTATCTCAGTAACTCACATTCCATACTGCCTGAATTGTGACAATACAATTGACTGTACAGCTATTTTCTTTTAAAGACTTGAAATTGTATCTGAGAGAGAGAAAAAAAATGGAGTTATGGCTGACAGCTATCCCTGATTAAAGCTAATCAACTACCCCTGTTCATTCCATTTGTAGATAATTTTATTCTGAAATAAGACCACCCATACCTGAAATTAAGAGGGGACAGTTAATCAGTATTAATGTCAGCTTCAATGGTCTCTGAAATAACTTGCCCATGACACCAAATTATTATGAGATCATGTAATTAAAGTCTGTACCACAGAGCATAAACAGAAGGGCAAATTCTGGCTGAGCTCTACTATTTGCTGAATTTCTCAGCATTTCATTTTTGTACTTTAAGGTTTTTTGTTTGGCCTGACAGTTTTCTAGGTTTTTGATCAGTTGAATGGTGTGGGTTTTGTTGTTGTTGCTGATGTTTTTTAGGAATGAAGAAAGTAATAGCTATATTTATTTTTAAGAAGTAAAAGGAAAAGTCTCTGTTAGGAAAATATACTCTCTCTTTGGTTATTAATTAACAGCAAATTGAAAGGGCTAATATTGAATACTTGCAACAACACTTTATGGTGTTCTGTTTTAATTAGCAGCAAGCAGTCATTGAGTTCACCCTTCTACCAAGATGAGGAAGAACAAAGAAATATAATATAGCCACAGATAAGGGAAAAAAAATCTTGTTAACACTTAAGAGTTATAAATATTCCAGTATTGACTTATGGTCTATAGTATGAATAATACAGAAAATTTAAGAGGTATATAACAATTTCAATACTAAAATCAGGTTCATTTTAATACTCTTGTTTCTCTACAAATGTTGATTATAAACAAGACATCAGTAGCTCTAGCATAACTTTCGAGTATTTTAATAAATTCAGCTAACAAAAGAGTCTTCTGGCATCTTGGTAGTGAAAATCTAGTAAAACCTTAAGTTGTCTCAGACTTCTTTTCAGAACAATTTTCCATCCTTCTAACATGAAAATATACTAAATAATGAAGTTAGAAGCAAAAATAAAATTGCCTAGATGCTCACGGAATATTCTGGCCAGTTAAGATAATGATGTATGTTTCAGAGATACCCAGTCTCTCTTTGAACAGGCAAATCAGATACTTGAAGCAACGCAGCTGAGGGAAGCTAAGGAATTAGCCAAAATTTCATGACCATAAAGGATTGTAAATACAACATAGCTAATCATATCTGGATGTTCTCCTGCTGAGTATGTGGGGGACTGAGAAGAAGGCATGTAAGTTAGTGCTCTACTGTTAGGAAAGGTCATTCATAGCTACTCAGATTTCATAAAACATTCTGGCTATTCTGGAGTTTTGAAGCAAGTTATTCTGGGAAAGCCTACATGTCCTGGAGCAAAAACCTACAACCACATAATGCAGTTCACTGAACTAAATCTCAAACCAATTTCTTTTAATTCTGAACCTAATCGGTAAAGCAGTTTCCCAGAGTTTTTTCCTGTAGATTCCTTCCCTTCCAGTTCTAGTCACTTAGCTGTGAGCAAGGCATATTCCACCTTACTGAGTGCTGCACTAGAACAAAACATCTGAATTACAAATAGCTCCCTTATTTCTACCTGAGTACCAGCATTTGCACTACATTTTAAGAAATGTTATGTAATTGCAACCCTGTAACAGATTATTCAAATTTATACAAATTAAATGACCATACTGTAGGAGCTACAGAGGTTTTCCTTTTTCTTTTACAAAGCTCATATGCCTTCTAACTCCTGTTTGTCTATAATACATCTTTAATTAATTCCTTCCACCAGTATAATTTTAACTTAATCTGGTCAACAATAAAATCCTTGATTTCAAAACACAGAAAAGCTAGCCTTCACAGCATGTTTCTATGCAATATCAAATCCACTCTCTCATTTAAATCAACTATGTGCTTCTATAGGAACAGAAAGGACTAATTCTCTGAGACAACGACATTTTCCAGTATGGTCATACAACCTTCCCCAATTGAGACAACTCTTTTGATTACCAGCAGGTCATATAGTAACACATAAAAATCTACTCAAAATTTGTCTATAAAGTTTTCAGGTTTACTTGCTGATTTATTTCCGAAATAATAACATAAACCCCTTCTACTCTAGTCATTGTTTTTGATTCTACTAAATTTCAGTTTTTATTACTGGTACTTCAATTGCTTACAATAACTTACTGTAAAATAAAATTCTCCAGAGTCAAAAATTATTATTAATCATAATTATGTTCTGTGACTGCCATAAGTTAGGTAATCTGCTGTTCTTGTAAGAGAGTTATTCCTTTTAAAGAAAATTATTACTTCCCTTCAAGAAAAGGATTAGAAAATCCTGAAGGATAGAAAAAGCCTCAAAATAGAATTACATTGTAATCAGAATATTAATTCATGATAGAAAATTACATAGAATACTGTGTGAATGCCGGATAACTATAGATTGTGTTTTTAACTACAGTGTTTCCCACCTTTACATATATAAAATTCAATATGAAATGTGTCTGTGTGGTACTGTGGTACTGTGGCACAGTACACAGGTACTGTGGCTTGAGTCTCTGATGACACTTTAGTTGTACATTAAAACTCCAGTATCTGTGGATTTCACAATTTTCCAAAGCCCAGATTCTCCAAAAAGACCACTTTAGACAGAGTTACAGGAAAATATTACTCAGTCTTCGAATAAAAACAAATAGAGTTTCTCAAGTCCCAGCAGTACTTACCAGAGCAAAAAATTCTAGCATTCCTATAAAAAATAATTATTTTATTATATTTATTGTATTTCTCACTATAGAACCTATGAATAAAAAAAAAACTAAATAAGACTGCTATCCTCTCCAATCAAACACAGTAAAAATATACAGTACTTCACAATTGCTGCCCCGGAGAGCTCACAATCTAAATAGATATGCTAAGCAAAGAGCAGGGAAAAGTGGTAAAACATGAAAGTGCATATAGCAATGACAGAAAACATCAGGTGATTAGATGTGATTATTTCCTGGCGCGTCTAGACTGTATTTTATATAAGCATTTCACAGCACATAAGATGACGGAGAAATGAATATACTAGGGTGATGATCTGAGAAAACAGTTTTCTTGTCATGAAGTTTTGCTTCCAAAATGGAAATAAGCACTATAAACATTGTAAATACTAAATTAGAAAGTCGGATGAGACAAATACAGTTATACTACGTATAGACCCTCAGTGGTATAACAAAGGACTGCAATTGATATCTTAGGGCTTGTTAAGCAAATTAAATGGTTTCAATATAAGGGGATTTAATTTTAAGTGGAAGTATTACTCTTTTTTGAAAGGCTATCTTGATTCAATTAATTTTTGCTCCTATATTCTTTAAAAAACAGTAATTCAGCAACTGTATACTATTATATTTGCAATAAAAGACATAGTTCTGATTCATTGCATTGTTAACATTAAATATGTCAAATAGCCTTAAATGCTTAAATTTCCTGAAGTGCCTATCCTGAAAAGACACATACATATGTAGGTTAACTGTCTTCAACAGAACTTGAAATACTCTTATTTGCTGCAGTGTAAATCCTTCGTATTTAAAAATAGGTATATGTCTAGGTACTTTTTAAATGATGATTGTATTTAGATAATATTATTTATTCTTTTTTTTTTCATGTAGAACCCTGTAAAATTTATGAGCCACAGGTCTGAATATAAAAAAACTAAACAATTATTATAATGTTTCTGGCTATGTCTATGCAATCAAGTAACATCAATTGCAGTTGGGTTTATTTTTCCCTATATAGCCTCTCAAAAAGGCTTTTAGGTGAAAAACAAACCCTCCTTTATGTACAGACCTTCATAAGGTTCTATCTCCTTGTCTCCATTGTCTAGGGAAAGTAACAAAAACAAAACAAAACAAAAAACAACAAAGAAACAAAAAAGGGAACCAAAGCACAGGGGTTAAAAACAATGTAATTTTTATAAAAGATACAATATACATGTTCAGAAGGATTAAAAAAAAAAAGAGTGTATATGGCCATTTAGATTGATTTTGCAGCATATCTAGTTATCAGAAGTGGAAGGGTGAAAATGCGTTTGCTATCAAAAACATGTCTATAGTCCTCTGTTTCTAAACATTTTGGAAGATATCTCCATTGACCAGTACTTTTATGAGACAATAAAGATCAGCACAATTACAGCATCAGTAAAACATAAATCAAGAAATAGCTTGCTGGCCTTTCCTATTCTAAAGATTATTACCTCTTCTCTTGCTCTTCCTGTTTCAAGGTGCAGAGGTTTTACATTAGTACTCAGTAACACACTCCATGTGTATCCACAAGTATCAACAATGTTCCTAATTCCCATAAGAGCAAGAGTTCTCTCACTAAACAACATACAAAAGATCATTTCCTGTGCCTGTTGAAGTCAGTGATGAAACATCTCTCGAGTTCAAAAGGAACAGGATCGCACTAATAATCCATCTTGGTTCATATTGCTGACAACTACTGTAATGCTGATGATTCATTTCAGTCAAGAGTATTGTAGATGTTAAAATATACTAAAAGAAAAAACAGTACAAAATACAATACTACTATCAAATCCTAGTTCTGTACACAAAAACTCAAAAGCTTTCAACTGTAATGCCCAAAGAAAAATAAGAAACATACTTGACCTCCATGAGCAATTTTGCAATGTCATTAAGGAGAAAACCATACACTTACTTCTCTCCAACGTCCCTTTTGGTGGGAGCTGTGGTAACTGCCTGCCCCTTCGTCCTACTACTGGAGTACTTGATGGACTTGTCTGAACAGACCCAGTTCGAGGATGTGACCTATGGGACACATATCAAAACAAACCATAGCAATTAAATAACAAATTCATCCTTAAATACCTTCAAGAACTGATAAAAGTACTAATTAGGTTTTAGATCACTTGGGACCACTGCAGTCCCATAGAGAATCTATTAACTCTTTTCATAAAAAGACCCAATTAAAAAGAGAATTCTCTCTCTGAAAAGAAAAAAAAGACAAAAACAAACCAAACTAAGGCTAAACACCCATAAGCTGCTTGTTTGTACAGTCAAGCCAGTAAATGTATTGTATGTACATTCATGTGCACTTGGAAATACTACCTGCATGCACATACAATTATCCACAGGCCAAATTCAATGATCTTTACTCAGTTTGTATTTGGTTAAATTCCCACTGAGTGGCAAAGAGATTACAGGGATTTGAATAAACAAAATAAGTAATAAACTGAGCAAAGACACTGGGATTTGACTCTAACTCTCATTGGGGATTTGATGTTACTATCTCTCACTTTCAGAAAGCAAAAGAATGTATTCTGCAGTTCTAAAATAAGGAGAGGCTTACTGAATATCTACTAGACCAAAATGTACTCATCTCTTTATTGTATAATGTTTACACTTAGAGTAATGTATAGACATCTGTGAAGTGTCAATCGGTAAAGATAAAGTACTCAAACAGGAACAATACAGACTATGGCACAGTAAAATGTAGTCAGAAAAAATGGTGGTTAAAATGGCAGTTAAAACACAAAGTTAGTACAGTCTGTTTGAAGAAACATTTTTGTAAAAAAAATAGTTTCATTTGATGTTATGATGGTTGTTCCATAAGCGATGTCTGATGAACACACACAATTTCTCATTCTGTAAGAGAAGAATATGATAGTTATGAGGTGTTTCATGTGGGAAACTTTCCAGGATTCCTAATTAATGAGAAATCACAAACAAATGTAGTTAAATACTGTTAGTAAACAACTTACAATGGCAGCCACACCATTATATCCAGAATAGAATATAAGTAGTGTGTTGGCACTGACAGGGTTAGTATCTACAGCTACGAGTGATCAGCTAAGGATGAGAGGCAATATCAATTAGCTACTGGGAAAATAAAATGGTGAGCTGGTGGGGCAGAAGGGGATTAGTCTGATTGATTTGTCTGTTTCACCTCGGTAAGGCAGGTGAAGGAGGGGCAGATCTTCCAGTCATTAATGAAGGCATCGACCTCATGAGGTTTGAGTCAGGACGCTCTGTGGATCGGGAGCGGGAGTTGGTCCGCTCTAGCATAGGACGTTGCTCTGTTGATCTGGATCTTTGATATGGCTGTCTATCTGCTGCTTCACAATTCCTGTAATGTTAGTCAAAAAGCAGCTCAGTTGACTTTTCTATTAATTGTAAAATATGCTGCATGACACTGGTTTGGAGAAAATAATTTTGTTATGTACATTTTCTTTGGTAAATTTTCTGAGTTCGCTTCTTGATAACATACAGTTTTTTTTAAACATGTATGCTTTGGCTTACTCCAAACTCTTGATAAATGGGCTGAAATGTTTCTAATGTCTCAGTAATGACTATCTATGCAATAGTCTGTTTCCTGACAATTTCTGGGTAAAAATATTGTTATATTGTTAATTAAAACATCAACCTTGGAGGAAAAGAATAGCTGGCATAATATTAAGTCTCACTAAAGCTAAGGAGTTGTTTAATTGTGCATTGTAATTGAGCATTTTTACGCAGATGACTGGATTTTTATAGACTCCATTACCTTCAGAAGTAGCACTCTTAACAATCGTAGGAAAGTCCACAGCAAATTTAGTCATATTCCAGATGTTGCAATTACTGCGTAGCACTGTTAACTGCATTACTTGACTCAGGATATCTGTCAAAATATTGGCTAGGCTATAGTGACAGATTCATATGCAGTACTTGGAGTACAGTCAGATGAAGATCTACAACACCATTAGTACTTGCAGAGGTTCCTCCAACTACACAATTTTTGGGTTATAATAAAAATAAAAATCTAACCCTCAGCCTAAAGAACAATGTCAAAACAGCAAGGAAAAAAGTCAGCATTAGAGATGCAACAGGGAGAAAGTAGACTGAACAAAAAAGGAATTTCTGGATCAACCAGTCTGGTCTTCTACTATCACAGACAATTAATCATGTCATTACTTTCAGAAATTAATCAAGCCTTACCTTTCTTCACAATGTAATTTATCTGTTTGCAAGGCGTAATAATGGCCAGCAATACACTAAAATATATAAAATCATGGTAATTTTAAAAGTAAAATCTATATCCTGATGAAACTGCTTATTAAATTCATACTCCCAGCTCTGCGAGAGTAACTGAACAGCAACAGAGTGCACGTGGTGAACATACACCCATTAGGCCTTTTTCTTCAGCTAAGTCATGCATTTTACAATGAAGTCAGTTAATAAAAACAGTGACTGGATGGTGATTAAGTGTAACAAGAAGCCAAACTTTAATTAGTATCAAAAAAGAGAGAGACATACCACAGCCTCATTATGAAGAGTCCTATGTCATTAACAGCATTTTATTTATAAAGACTTATTGAGACAGAATATAGTTTTCTCTAGGGTAGCTAATTTTGCTGAATGGGTCAATATTCATTAAAACGAATGTCTCTTCGTGCCTCCCATGAGGTAATAACTGGATTCCTTAAGAACAACAAGGAATGGCCACAGACAGGTTCAGAATAATACCATTCACCGAGAACCTACATCTAGAAGCTCCTAACAAGCAAACACACCACATTGAGAAACATAATGATAATTATAAGCTGAGGCACTAAAAGATCAGGGGAAAAGTACAATAAGCCTGGCACAAAACCACAACAAAATTACCTCACTTCTTCTTCTATCAGTTCTGTTTCTGAATGGGAAGCTTCATCAGCAAAAACATCCACTGTCTCGCTTCTTTTACATTGTGGGTAGACAAAGAAACACAACCTTAGCTTTGATACGAATGTTGCTTAGTTTAAGGTAACTGTTTAAGAGAGTTTTCAGTGCTACAGAAGGTGAGGAAGGTGTCACTCATCTGCATGGTGGTTAAAAAATCAACTTTGACTACGGGAATAAATTCTAAGAAAAATGATTCCTAAATTCAGCATAATTACAGAAGATAATACTATCAAGGTCCAGACAACCAACCCCTATTTTGTGTACCCACGCGTGTTAGAAAATTAGTGAGCCAACAGAGACTTCCTTTCTTCTTTTAGTCTCCTACCAAAAGTAGGTTTCATTCCATTTTCTATTTCTCTCTCCTTCCCAACAGCAGGTAAAACATACAGAGGAACACGTAAGTAGCAACTATGATTCATGTAAACATGTCATGAGAAGTTAAGCCTCTTTCATTTGTTACTCCTAAGGCCTCATTCTCTTTAGCTGTTAATTAAGTAGTTTTTAGGATGCTAGGAATCTGACTCATGCCTCTTTTAGAAGGCAGGAAGACATTTTTACCATTAGGGCCAATCCTAATGGCTTAGTGGGCTTGTTTGTATTCTGGAGAGCATCATGGAACCACTATATCTAACCTCTGTGCTCACAAATACCTCAGAAATTTCATATTCAATAGCTAATATAAATATGCCGTTTGCCACAATCTGCAGCTGGCATTTACTTCAGGTGGAAAAACAACTAGGAGTTCCCAAAAGTGAAGCAGAACACAGATTTTGGCAGTGAACCTCTTCCTTTAGATCAAGCATTGGCACCACTGTTGTTTTTGTAGATCAAAGGATTTGAAGACTAAGCTGAATCTTCAGGCTCAGCTGAGGTGTTACCCTCACGTTATAGGTTTACAAGCTGCAAATCTCTCAACACCCACAGTAGCAAATAGAGACCTATATAAGCATGGCAGCCTTCCACTTGAGAGCATCACTGTGTGGTTTTTAATAATACGCATATAGAGAACAATTCAACAGACATGCTACTGTCTAGAGTGAAACAGGCATATTCTTTGTCCTAACATTTTTTTGTCCTTTTCACAGTAGAAATATGCTGGAAGATCCGGGTCTTCAGAGAAGAACTGTCCCTTTTACAGAAAAAATACCACTCCAATAACCTGCTTGGACAGTGAAGTTCTTCACCTACCACAATATACAACTACACATTAACACAGCGATTTGGCCATAGGCATGGAGGGGGAGTTTTTAAGACACCTCAACAAATGAAAAACAGAAGTTCATGACTTTTCAGATAACATTCTTGAGTGCTTATGCTCCCAAGTTATCTAGATGAAACTTCCCTCTAGTCTGACTGTAAGTCATAAAATATGAAGTACTGATTTTTAAAGAGGAAAAGAAAATAGTCAAGGTATTCAACAACCAGATAATATTTCAATGTACACTACAGCTGTTTATCTTTGCCAACAGACTTGTCATTATATAAAATAAAGTTAATGAAAAGTCAAATAGCAACCTCCTCCTCTTAGTATTGCCTAACATAACATCCTTCTACCTTTGCTAAGGAAAACAAGCATGGTAGGTGGCCTATTCCTCTGTCAAAATCTACAAGACTTGTGAGCATAACTCTCACACCAAGAAAAAGAGTAGAGCAGTGTCTACTTCTTAACCAAGCACATCTATCACTTTGAAACTGTTTGATCTCTCTGTAAGCCACCATGCAGAAAAGCTCTGTAAGTATTCAGAATTTAATTTTATATCCCAAACCCATCCGAACTAGAATTAGAATTCCATCGTATCTAGGTAGCACTGTAAATTCTAGTAACTAAAATATTTAACCAAAGGTGCTACAACATTTTATATTAACTACTGATTTACCTCCTTTGTTCTATACTCATATTCTGGAAATTTCAAAAGATAATTCTTTTCCCAATGCAGAAAGTAACCATTTCTGATTTTTAACTTTTCAGATTTGTTACTTTTCTTAACAAATAAAAAGGAGAATTTTCAACAAATGAATGCATTCATTGATCTAAACTCATGTATAGAGAAAGCCTTATAAAAGATTAACATTTTTCCACAGTAAGCGATCGTAAGAGCTTACAACACAAATATTTTTTTCCCAAAAATAACTGAAGGGAGTTTATTTGAAATCCCATGTATAACATTTTTTTACTGCGTTCAAGACTAAAAAAGTAGGCTATGAGATCATGCCAATCAAAATTTTATAAGTACTAGGTTGTTCTTGTAACAAAAAACTGAAGAAATAAAAATAGAATTGCTGTAGCATTACAATACACTACAATTCAGCTCCTAGCACATCTTTTTTTCATCTAGAAACACTGAGCACAGAACAAGAAAAATACAGCAATACATTTTCTAATGATCGTAATTTCAAACTCCAGCTAATATACAATGGTAATACCTGTCAGTGTCTGTGGATGGTTGCTGGATTTCAATCCTTGGACATGTTATTCTTCTACTAGCTATAGGAACTTTGCTGTTTAGTCACAGACACAAGATCCTCTGTTAGCATAATATAAATAAGCATGTCTACAAACAAGTGAGATTTCTAGTACCAAGCAAATTTAAATTTGAGTCATAAGTACTGTAATGGAAAACAGGAAGGAGCAGTACACTGCCAAAATATTGAGATAAATTGGTGACTGGATAGCCTCACCAAATCACTCATCCATACCTATAGCAAAATTATGTGTGCTATAGTTTTTAAAAGCCAGAAGTGTAATGCTTTTAAATACTCTTGCAAAATAAACAAAAACGGGAAGTAAAGCAAGCTATTTTTGCTGCAGTAATATTCAACCATGTTTATATATACATATATATATAAACGCATGCCCACACATTCACACACACATTACACTGTGGTATATATAACTACAGGTATATTTACATGACAGTCACAGGAATGACTACCCTGTAGCACACTATTATCTGAACTACTTTTCTACTAGCGAATGCAGCTATGCAGACAAAGTAGAGAACTCGGCCGTGATCCCAGGCACACTGTGATCCACACTGCTATGTGCAGACGTCTACAGCTACAGAAACTCAGCTGCTTACAGCTTGCTTAGGTATCTGTATGTGGCACTGCAGTCACTATAGTGATTCCACTGCAGACATACTTAATCATACTAACATGTGATAGCATGGTACAATTACTAAAATGCTTAAAGAAAGCTCATGTTGCTATATCTATAGAGATTTACTCTCCGTAATATGCTTCCTCATCAACAGATTTTAAGGTAGTTTACTGACAAATAGCAAAGGCCTTTCCACAGGGAGTTAGACCACATAGTTTTTAAGAGGTCCCTTCCAACCCAAATTAGTTTATGACTCTAGGGATGCAGGCAGAGGTTTATGCTACCTATTACAATCAAATATCAATAAAACCAGTTGTCACAGATGCTATTTGTAACTGCATTAAAATGTCAGAAAATACAGCAAGTGAGCTAATAACAGTAGTTTAACTTAACTGGTAAACTGGTTTAAGAATCAATTTCCTGTATTTCACTCAAAGGTAATTTCTCAAAAACTGAACCTTCCAGGTTAGCATTTCCTTACACAGAGGTGGACCAAAGAATGCAAGCAACATATACGTTGCCTTATGTCTTACTGATTTATTTAGTTTACCCTGTTAAATTTCTCATATTAATATTTATTCGTGCTTTTATTCTATGCCTAAAGTACGAAATGTATGGAGGTGTTCTTTCAATACTAATTTAAAAGTCTGACGGATTTAACCAGATTTATGCTATAATATGTTACATGGTTGTTTTTACATGATTGCTTCTGGTACTTATAAAATACTTTCTCATCTACATAGCCAATTTCCTTTTTTAGTACTTCGTCTTTTACCCACTATTTCCAACTGGTAGCATCTTTAACACAAACACTCAGTTGACACAAATTAAAGAATCACACAACAGGAACAGATATCTCCATCTTCCTAAGATGATTCACTGAAGATTACGATAAACATGATTAACATTCAAAAGCTAGGAACTCAAAATTCTCTCAGAGAGCTGAAATTCTCTTCCTCCCCAGTCCCCACCCAGCTCAATTCTATAACTGAATATACTGAAGTAACTCCAGGATAATCACCTAAATTTTAATTAAAATATTAGAAATATTCCAATGTATAAGTGTTCCAGCTTTGTAACTTTCTTACACATTTTTTTCCCATTTTGGAATACAAAATTTCACCCACTCAACTTGAATGTGTGACCATAATGGATGAACACTGATCGGGTTCTAATGAACACTTATTACATGACTGAAGAGTAAGCGGTATATAAGACAATCCATAGAGAAGCTTTTCCCAGTAAGGCTTGAATGTTCACATGCAGAGCACTTGACTATAGACTAATGGAGTGAATTAGATGCAGGCTCAAAATCAAGAATGTACCTAAATATGCCCTTGTACTGTGCAGAACTAAACAAAAAAATTGCAAAGAGCTTGTTCTTGGTGGTTTGTGTTTTTTTTTTTTTTTTTCATATGTTAAATCTAACTTGAATTGTACAAGTTGTAGTTGGCCTCTTTTTTTCCAGTAACATTTTAAAAGATCAATAATGTGGGAGACATTTAATTAGTAAAACATCACAAACAAGGATTAATAGTACAGATACATGGTTATTTATCTTCTTAACCTCTGGCAATAGACCTGTAACTCTGACCTCACTGAAGTCAACAAGAGTTTTGTCACTTGATGAGACCAGGATTTCAATCAGATCATTCCAAGACAAGCAGTTATGTAGTCTTTGTTATCTTTTAAGCTCTTAAATCACGAATGAGCAAAACAGTATACTGTTACCATTAAAGGTGTTCTGTAAATCTACAGATATGAACAGAATCTGATCCATTTCAGTAGTCCTTATTCTATTAAAGTATGTTCTATGCCTTATGGTGTACTTAAAAGTCATATTGATTTTGCAACAAATGTTCTTATCCTTCATTTCTTTTTGCACAGCTTTTGGAGCTAAATTTAAATTAGGACAGAGAGTACTAGAAAATAAGTTCCTTTTTCAAGTTACAAATCCAATTTTTTCTCTATATTTACCTATGTTAGCATGTATACTGTACTAAATCTAAGACAAATGAAATAAACTAAAACTATTTAATATGACTATCACAAACAAATACAAAAGCCTTGTTTACACTAAGCACTTTTCAGCCTTCTTCAAATGCTGTCCATTCTCAGCATGCTTGTGCACTCTCCCAGGAAGAATTAATATACACGGCCCTTGCCGTAAGCCCAAATAAAGCATATACTGAAAATACTTAAAATTGAAGAGCCAGCAAACAGCAGAACTCTGGCTAAAAGAGCTAGTGAAGAAATATTGTCCTAAGTAAGTCTCTGTGGCTGCACTGATGTTGAGCCAAAAGACCTATCCAGAAAGCAGAGAAATTTGCATGAAAATGTTGAATTTTTTAATTTCAAGTCAACAAAGTCACTTACATTCTCCTTTACTCTCCAAATTACTTAAACAGAATTCCTGTGTTAGTCAACATATATTGGACAAATATGAATCACAAATTTATTTAAATAGTCTTAGGACTATAGGTGAACTGTAAGTAATCCCTTAGGTATATCTTCTATTTTCAATATATTGTATAATTTTATACGGCTTGTTTTATTCAACTGAGTATAGCCTAACAGCCTTCCAATGACCTGTTTCAGGTACATGACTGTATCTGCAAAGATATATATTCACTTATACGGCCACAAAAGAATAAATAGGAACACAAAATTCAAAGTAGGGTCAATATTAAATTTACTGGTAAGTAAAAAATAAAACCAATGCACAGGATTAGTTCAATATTCATGCACAATTTACATGTTATTATTTGTATGCACAAAATTATAGCTTCTGAGATACCAATGTACAGTATTTTGTGTAATTACACAACAAATATTTTTGAGATACAGTTTTGTAACTCTTATTGGACTTCACCAAGGAAAAATTCCCAGCAAATCAGTGGGAGTTTCACTTAAGAACTTTAGGATTTATCAGCAACTTGGACCCACACCATATGTTCATTTTAGTCAGCCAAAATATGTCACTGGCATAGTCCAGCTCCTACTTACAAGATATAGAAAGGCAGAAAGCAGCAAGCTCTGTGCACATTCACAAAGGAAATATGTAAAAATAAAGAAGAAAAATGTTGCAAGAGCAAGAAGAAAATGAGGGAGAAGCAGTAAAGTCAAAGAACTAATAGCATAAGTTTCTGTGAGGAAAATCTGTGTTGCTTTGATCAGGAGCCAAGTACAGCTGGGGAAAACTGAAGGGTATAATGTACACAGTGCTTTACATGGGTGATACATCAATCACAGAGGGAGATAGGTTAGACAGTTGGAACTAGGACTATTTCTAAATCTAAAAAGTATTAGGTCTCAAAGGCACATGCCCCAGCAGTGTGAATGTAGGCAGGTATTGTCACTTAAAAAGCCCTTCTTTATTAAAGCAGCCCTTAACAGTGAGAACATATTTTAAAAATAGTTCAAACATAATTAGTGTTCTTTTTCTATTTGTAACTGAATAAAACAGCTTAATCTTGGAAAAAAAAAGACATAAATGTGCCTTGGTTCTGAGTCAAGAAAGAAAGAGATAAAGAAAAATGTACTTATTAGGAATAAATTTGGTACAATAATAAATGAACTCTTATTCTAAAGATCAGAAATACATTTTAGCTACATCTGTAACACTACACTCTTTACTTACCCGTAATTTTCAGCTGAACCATTGACTACATGATCTGCCCATGAACTTGCACCATTGTACCACCTTTACAATGCAGTTAAAATAAAGAAGTGTTATAAAGAAACATATGTATTATTAATAACACTCTAATTCATATGACACGACCACTTCTCAATAAAATGGGAAGCTTTCCAAATGTTTCCAAATCACTTTGTACATTTCCTACTTTCTCTTAGGTATGAAGAAAACCAAAACTTTTTTTTTTTTTTTAATTAAAAAACAAGCACTATATTTTTTATTTTTCCTTACAGAATTCTCAATATATTTCACCTTTATTCTTTTCAGCAGCCATGAATTTCCATTCCATAAAGACCAGCTGATTTTTTTTTTGCTTACACACAAGTCTTCAAGTTTTCAATGGCTACTGAGTTTCTGGAGTAATTAGGAAGTAATTGTGGAGATTTAACATTCACAAAAATAACATTCTATGTAGCAATAATTTAAAACAGTGCTTTTAACTTCAAATACCTAACTTTTTCTAATTTATTAATTTTTCTATTTGATAGGGTGCTTGTTTTTTATGGTTGTTTAAGAAGCAGAAGAAAACTCTCTTCACTCAGATCAATGAAAATCAATTAAATTTTATACCTGTATTATTCTTCCAGGTATTAAATATGAGCTACCTAAACATTTGCAGCAGCATTTCAACAAATAAGTTGAAAATAACATCAAAACACGTGTAGAAACATTTTATCTTAAAGTAGAACCATGAAGAAAAGAAACAATGGGACAAAAATGATGCTTTGATTTCAGACACCAAAGGATAATCTGTTCAGGCAGCTTTACCCCAGTATTTTAAGAATATATGCAAATCATCCAATATTTGGTTGAGAAGCTTTAACTGGGTATCTGGAGTTCGAGATTTCTAGCGTCCTGCTTGGGTATAGCACTGGAACTGCAGTCATCCCACTGCTCAATGATTTCCCCATGACAGTGAGTGAGAAGCAAGGCAGGGATCTTTACACTTTCCCTGATTGTACGTATCTTTAAAACTGAAGCCAGTGTCTCCTGTTAGCCAGTATTTTAGGTAAGATTCTTCTGTAAAAGTGCTTTATTATAGGCACCATAACTACACAAGCATGGCTTTAAAACTGCAATTTATTTTTTGTTAAATATGACTGTTTATTCATAGCAACGAAATAAAATTCTTGCTATTAGTAAATAATCCCTGCTTTACCTGCTCCCATACTGCATACAGAGATCAGATACTGACTTAAAAATGGACAAAGAAATATAAAAGGTCTAATTGTATAAAGGGACAAACTCGTTTCTCTCTTTGGATTTCTTTCTTTTTTGGACTTTGTCTCTCTCTTTAAATATGAAATGCTGTTATCAAATAACTGCTTCCAGAGACACTCTGAAAGTTTTCAGATTACACTTCATATTTTAGTTATATTATGTTTACTGTGATACACTATATGCCTATAAAAATTTAGGAATAACAATAGTGCTTTTGGTTCCAGCATGGCAAGTGCTCAAAATCAGCTTGAAGACTTTCAGTCATTTTTAAGTCAATATGGGCATTAACATGTCAAAAGCTGAGGACTTTCTTAAGTCACTCAAGATATTAAAAGAATGAAAATGGCAATTCTAAATTTTCCTATAATCACTCACTGCGACTGAAAATGTTAGCCATTAGAAATATGCTTCATTTAAGTGGGGAAAAACCTTCAGTTATACCTAACTCCTATGTACTATTCAGTTTTCCTCCCACATCTTCCAATGAACAAAATTTTTTTGAGTAAGAGTTATTCTTAAAAAAAAAAAAGCTCCAAAGTGAAGGCAATGGAGGGCTGAAAGAAAATGAAGTACTTAAAGTTCTGGAAATTAGTTGGTCTGTATTTAAAAAACCGCTGCATATAGTGCACTGTAAACTTAAATATCATCAGTCTAGGTGACTTAAAAATTTTAGACTACACTTCAGGAAAAATGTATTACTAATCTTTATCAATTTTTATTATAGAAATAAAAATACCTTTCAGGAGCATAGGTTATGTCATCATAATATGTGTTAGGCACTCTTCTCTCATGCCTAGTCCTCCTGAATATGGAATAAACAGCACAGATATTTCAGACATTTTAAAGGGTGCTTCTTTTATGATGTGTTTTCCCTTTCTGTATTTTTAAGATAGCAATCAACATAGAACACATTTATATACTAGATGTTCAGCAGTATCTTCTGAACATACATTTTCATACATATCTCATTTTAAACTTCCACTTTCGAACTATATTCAGTTACAATTAATAGCATATTAAGGACATTTGATCAATACACACATATTTCACAGGAGTGAAAAGTTACATCAACAGGAAAACAGTATTTAAGCAACCAGGAAATTTCATCAAGAATAGGATATGGCTGCTACCAAATTTCTGACTGGTAAAATGAAAGCCAGAAAACAGAGTGGAAGCAGAAGTTTGTTTCCTTAAGCAGAGCAACAGATTTTGCCTGAAATAAACCGCACATTTTACACCAAATGTGCAGAAGTCACCTTTTACTGTCTTCCAAACTCAAACCTCAAAGGTTAAGCAAAATAAATGAAAATAGCACACAGTGTGGTGTTCTCAGTGACTAAGCTGAGCTCTGAGATAGAATAGTTGAAAGAATTTCATGCTGTGAGGCTTTCAGCAGATTTTTAGTTGTGAGGAACTACTAATATTGATAAACCTAGAAGACCAGCATATTTTCATTTAAAAAAACAATTGGGATAAAAATCTTGAGAACATTTTTCTGTCACTGAGATCACGTCTATGTCAGCCAATATAAAATGGCTGAATGTGAAATTATGAACTAGCCTGTGTCACTGTAGAGAACTGTGAACTGGGGGATACAAATAAGAATATGAGCAAAGCTCTACATGTCCAGCCACGATGTCTTTATATATGTTCAGTTTGAGTAGCTGCAGCAGCATGAACTGATACCAGCTAGTGCTGCCACATTAAAGAGCCAAGGAAAACTGGAGTGGGGTACAGAGCTAGAGGGAGTGCTTGAGGAAGCCAGTGTCCAAAGGGCACTGAAGTCACTGAAGCTGTACATGTGCCTATTGTCTTTCTCCAGCATATACTGGAGCAAGCATCTTGTCAACAGTTGCCTCCATTTCCTCTGGGAGGGAAATAGCTGGACTCCTTCAAAAGGGGGAGCTATCAGAAAAAAAAAAGTCAGAATGCCATAGCCTAAGAATGAATGCAGAAATTAACGTTCTCGATAATGGAAATTCATCCTGGAACTATAGAACTAAAGACTATCAAAGTTGATAGGCCGTAACTGAAACAAACACCAGCAGAGAAAAGATGAAAGAGAACCAAGGAGGCAACTCTTCTGGAAAAAAACCTGCTTTGAAGAGACCAAAAGAGTTAATGGGCTGGCTGTGAATGACTACCAAATAAGCAATGAAAGGAGCCCAGAATAACAAAGAAGGTAAGTGATTTTGACTGATGTATATCTGTCCTGTCTGCAGGACATCCACACTGGTGGATTCACAGTGATTTAACTCTGTCCCAGATGAAAGACTCTTCCCTGAATGCTGGACATTACAGAACAATGTTTGTGATTTTGATGAATATTGGAAGCTAGAAATAGTTATTTTACAGGCTTAAAAAAGTGAGAATAAAAGACAGGAAGAGAGGTGGGTGCTTGATATCAACATGACATTGATTAAGCAAACGGAACTAAGAAGATGGGACCAACACCTTGACCTACACGAATAATGTACTTTAAGATAAGCATTAAACCAGAAAAAAAATGGAAAAAAGTGTAAAGATAGATGAGGAAATGTTGTTTAAGAAGCATTTTTTCATATATTTCCAAAACTTAAAATAAAGAAGAGGAAATTACTTAGGGTTTTGCAATGGATAATGAGAAATTGGATAATGGTCATGCTTTAAATGGTCTTAAATACCTAGAGAACTACTGTCAGAATATGGAGAGACAAAAACGATGAAAAACTAGGAAAAAGGATAGTAACCATAACGTACTCAGAATAGCTCATATCTGGTAAGATGACTCAAGTAACCTGAACTCTAACGTACCCACAGGGAGCCTGGATTCAAGAGGAGAAGAGGACCCAGGATTAGTTCCTAGACCCAAGGAATCTCAAGATACTGCTCTAACAAGGAGCTGAGGACATTCCATTTCATCTTAGATTTTCCTGTCTGACCCAGGAGGTATTAACTTTACTAAACCTTCTCTTAAACAAAGCCCTGGAAAAGATTTACTCCATCTCATTGCTTAAATTCTGGCTTTTTCATCGTTATGCACACTTTACTATCACTTTTGCCCTTTATTTTCATTGATTTTNGGGGGGGGAGAGAAACTAATTTCTGTAGAAACAAAGATGAAGATTTGCAACTTAAGATCCTCAAACTAAAAGAATTTGATAATAGCTCCAACTATCGGCAATATCTGAACAGTCACAGACTCAGCCGGCAACCTGAAACAGGTTCAGATAAACTAATGCTAATGCCACCATAAGGCAAATAACAGTATATAAAAATTAACTATTGAAAAAGTGTAAGTATGAGCACATTTCATTACACATTTTCAGAAAACAAAATAAAAATCCTTCTCTTTAATAAAGTTTTTATATATGGACTGAACTAGTAAGTACACACTTTCTTCATATCAGGTTTCATGTATAACAGCATCATTTCAAAACAAATGTTTAACTGAGTTCTAAACCTTATAATGTCAATTATAGCTTCGGAGAATTTTTAAAAAGCAGTATTTCTTTAGAAGGAATACTTCTATGACATTACAAGAGTTTCAGATTCTATTTTTCTTCTGTATCCAAAGCTAGTTTTACACCTACTAAAACTGTTTATACATGCTCTGCATCCAGAGCAAACCTTAATGAAATTCTCAGACAAACTCATATTCAGACAGAAGTTATGAAGTTAATATACCAACAGTTCTTTAGTGTTTGCTATGAAAAATTTTATATAGAGCCTCTTGCAAAGCAATGGCCATATCAACCTTTATATCTGTTATCTGAGATCTGAAGCCACCACTTCCTTTTAAGTGGCTTACAGCTTAATGGATTTATATCCTTACTTCTATTCGCTCACAACCATGTAGTCTTACTTCTGTTTTGCAATATTTGCTGAAAATATCGTAATCACATTAGTATTTTTTGCATTTGTAGTGCAACAACAGCATGTTGTATTTCATCTCTTAAAAGCCACTGTATTTCAACCATAATCATTTCACAGAAATTATTATGGGCTTAACTCCTCTCTACACTATTTTTCAGATATAAATAGGAACACTGATGGTCTGTAATCACACACAGTCATTTTGAATGTATACAAGTACTCATAAATTACAGAATAAGCACTATATAAATATCTACAACATAAGCTTGTACTTGTACATTTCACACTCTATTTTTCAGTTAAACAAAGTATGCAATTTCAGAAAGACTTCATTTCTGTGTATTTTGAAGTAGATAAGTATTTCCTCATTATTTCAAAGAGAATAATAAGCACCATAAGCACTTTGAAAAATTCCAGCAAAAAAAGGGTTATACAAAGACCCTTACACATAATAACCATATTATAATTCATGAAACTGACTTTTATAAAACTCTTCAGCTTCTCTTAGGATTTTACCACAGTCCTGAGCAGTCAGTCTTAGATACAGACATACTCACAGAGTATCATAAAACATATCATAAAATAACTTCACTGTGTGTGGTTGTCAATTAAAACATAGACCATATTCTTAGTTTGGAAACCAAACACAGTATTGTCAAAGTGTAAGTGGTAGAACTAACAATATGTTCCACATCAATTATACCTCTCAAGATCATAGTAAGCACCCTCAGAATAGGTACGGCACATCTTACGGGAGTGAAGTAATCTGACTGCATCTTCACAAAAAAGAGGATACATTGTGTGATCCTGGCTGCCAAAACATAAAGGGTGAACACAATGAAAAGCAACACAAAGATGAAATGAGGACAAAACAATATGAAAAGCAAGAAATTTCAGCAACAGAAATACTTGAAGAATACCCAGCTGGAACTTTGATGAATTTAGCAGAACTAATTTGAAAAATTAAGGTATTTTAGCCTGCAGCTGAGACCATGAGATGGGTATCACACTCCTGATTTCTCTCTTGTAACATTTAACACTGCCATACACGTATTGCATTCTGTATGTGAAAATCACAATATCAGCACATATTCATGTTTGCTGATCTACATAATTTTCTTTATTAACTTTTTAAAAGACATTGGAATAACGTACAGATAGCGTCATGTTCATGTACCACCAATTGCAGTCCTTTGGCAGTGCAAAAATGTTAAAAAAGTGAAGCATATGAAGAATTACCCAGTGATTGTCTACATACTATATTAGGAAATCTAATGCTGATATTAACTCAGCAGTTCTAAGTTTTCTACCACTATACACAGACTGATAAGAGCAAAAGTGGACATGTAGGTACAGAGAAGTACATGCATGATCCACACAGAGTCACACAGGGGAAAACATATACCTGGCATCTCTGTGATGGTGATCTGTGGACTGGGTGTACCGGGAACGAGGCAAAGTAACATAATGACTGAGCAGATGGCAAGAAGAAAAATATAAACATGAGACAATAAGATGGAGAAGGAATAATACACTTCACACAACAGAAGACATAAAAATCTGAGAATACAGGGGCTACAAAAAGCATTTGTATAGAGCACTGAAATGATTAACAAAATTATAAATATGATATGCAGTTCTAAAGATAAAATTATGTAGATGATTCACACATTCTGAGAAGTCAGTAAGAGACTGGACCAAGTGGATAGCTGAAATTTGGGATTTTCTACATTATTTCAGATAGGAGGAAAAAATGTGTGTCTGAAAGCAATCTCAAGAAGTCATATTGCCCGTTCCCTTGCTTGAAGGCCATGATAACTTCAATAAGAATGATATCTTTGGCAGAGGTTTACCTAGTCTGTCTGAAAGGCTACCACCATTGGGAATTCTGCCAGTCTGCCCCCACACAGCTAGCTCCAGAGCTTTACTATTTCTGCGGGTGTTTTTTAATACTTATCCTATTGTGATAGAAGATGGACCTACATGAAAGCCCCATTATTACTCAAATAATTAATGAGGAGAGATAATATCTGTAACAGAACATGCCAGAAAAAAAAATCTATGCATTTTAAAATAATGAAAACAAGGTATTTACATTTTGTTTGTACTTTGAAAAAAAGTAAAAAAAAAATCATTTTTTATATATTTGTTACAGCAGTAGCTGTTCTCCAGTTATAAAAAATAGAATAATATTATTTCTCTTTTAGTACAAATATATGTACAAAGTACAGAAAATATTGTTTTTTGAAATATATATATTTTTCCCAATTTACAAGGAATTATTAGAATGCAAAGGAGAGTCCCTGGTCTACAGCTCCTCTGAAGTTGCGGTATTTTAAAGTGATATCTAATAACAAAAATCCACATTAGAAGTGCAAACCAGTTTCACAAGAAACATTGAAAACCTCATGTTTATCCTCCACTTTTATTTCTCATGTCTTAGTTTGCTTATAATTAATGATTTTCTAGTAATCAGAGAAATTGTTACAGGTAGCTATATTACCTACACTTATTAAATTTGTCTCCTTTGTACATGGATAAAATACATCATCAGCCACATGTAAATATTATTTACAAGCATATTAGGATAATTATACATAGTACAAGAGATCTTTGTGCTCACTGCTTCCCAAATAAATGCAAGACACATAGCCGCCACTATAAAAAGCGTGTAAGTCCCTGGTTATACAATTTATTTGCAGACAGATTGGTACAAGAATGAGGAGCGGTACACCATTCAGAGAGGCCCAACTTGGCACAGTAAGTTGAAAATTAGAAGATGAAACCCTAAGAAGGATTAATGATTACGAAATAATCACAGAGCTACATAGCAGACTGTAAATTGTATTAGGGTCCTTGAAGTAATGCAGAGACTTGAATACCAAAAGCAGTCTACCCATAACAGCTTGGCAGTCATCATGCTGCCAAGAAGCATTACAAAATAATTCCATCATGTTCTTAAGATTTGCTTTAGAATATATGCACACCCACAGGAAGAACAATCAAATAAAAATGTAGGAATCTACCCTATAGCAGCTATGATGCATGCAATGATGGCAAACATCTGCATACCAGTCTATTTTCACCACTCTGTAGTTATTCACACGCTATGTCTACATGAATACGCCCTTCAATGATTTAGATGAAATGCTGGAAGTAAGACTGCAAAACTGTTGCAAATATTACATTAGTGCTAATAAGTAATTAAGTGCTTCCAGCTGGTAGATGGCAGTTTGATGTTAACAATTCATTTTCACTTCCACTTTTCTCTCTTCAATGAATTGTTGACAAATTTTCTTGATGGTCTTTCAAGACCAAATAAATACAATATATTCAAATAGTTGTTAAAGAGAAAAGCTTT
Organism: Anseranas semipalmata; assembly: GCA_013399115.1. Lineage (NCBI taxonomy): Eukaryota > Metazoa > Chordata > Aves > Anseriformes > Anseranatidae > Anseranas > Anseranas semipalmata. Next base: position 141,909 of record VXAA01004523.1, on the reverse strand, counting down.
AAACAAAACTAGGACTTTAAGTGGTGTTGCAGAACATGAATTTAATGGGAATACAACTGCTATTTGCACACAGCTTAACTTACTGTCCACAAGAAGGACCACCTCAGACTGTTCCCTTCACTTACTGGTATATGAATGAAACACTACCAGTAAATGCTTGGCTTCATATTTGACTCCTAACTACCTTTCGAATCCCCACTAAATTATCGTAGGTGCCCAACCTCTGGTATCAAGCTTTTTCCTAACACCTGTAGAAACTCAGAGGTCTAGTGCTCTTATCAAGTTCAGAGACTTCTGCTTGTGAATGTTCAACCATTTTTTTTAATTCAGGAATTTCGAATCAGAATAAGCTGCCATTTAGATACAACCACGTATACAGTCTGATATATAATAAACTTTAACAAGTTTGATATGTGCTTCCTCACCACACAGAACTCTGCTTGTCTATATAGAGACTTCAAGTAAGCATTAGTTTATACTTGACCTGGTCCTCTGGCACTGTTAGCTATTTATACTTTTCCCTATTCTTTAGAACAAATGTTACATGTGTTATCTAATTTGTAATATATAAGAATTCATTATAATATGTTCTTACAAATGCAACACAAAAAAAAATACTGTCTGAATTCCTTAAGAAGATAAATTAGTTCTACGCATGAATTAACCCAGTAACTTACTAGAGTTCATCATAAATCAAGTCATTCATCATGAACAGTCTACAGCATTTCCATAATATGCACCTTTGCTAGCTGCATTAATAATAATACAGGTAATATTCATGTAAGCATGTCCCTCTCTTTCTCTGGAAATGGTTTCCACTGATGTACCGTAGTATTTTTCCATAAATTATGCATGCTTAGTAAACAAGAAAGGAAAGGTGCATGCCATATCTGTGTGGAAGACAGAATGACTGACATCACGTAGGTCAAAATATGATAGGATGCACATCAGGAGGCCGCACATTGTTCTGTGGTTTATGTATTTCAGCATGCAAACGGTTTAAATGCTGTCTGTCTTCTGATCATCCAGTCAATACTGTTTTGTTGTTATTAATACTTTATGTACTAAGCTTCAAATAAATTCTATTTTTATGAGTATGTTAACAACAGAACACCAGAGATGCCTACGACTTACCTACTCCTCCCTGTTCAAAACCAAGACATGCAAAACTTCCATGGCTGGCTAACAGTCAGTCTAAAACACTTAAAATCATAATGTAAGTAAATCATAATGTGGTAAAATCATAATGTAATTGGTTGCTACCAGTAAGCTTTTGTATTGCCTCAGTGCAAAACAACTCCACAACTGAATCCAAAATAAACATGTCTTTTGAGTTGTTCATGAAAATCATGATCTGATGTGCACATGCAGGTGGGAATGCCACAGAGACATGGGCATGTTTTAGACATAGCAGATTTTTAAAAAGACCTCCAAGATACTTTTATTTGGCAACCTCCATTTAGACTTCCAGCCTTTTACCACACACTCCTTATATTCTACATTATAGTAGTTGATGGCAGAAGTATATCAAATGATGGTATGGCAAATTGAAACTATAAGTCTGCAGCCTCACAGATTTATGAAACATTACATACTTTGCTACAAAGAGAGTAATTTGCAGCAGCAACTCATTTCACTTACGGTAAAATAATGAAATTAGTCTGACGAGGAAGTACTATAGCTTTTGTAATATGACCAGTTAATACACACACACATATTTTCCCTCTCTGCCCTGCATCAGGTGAAAACAGATGCCCACTATTCTGACAAGACAGTTCCAGAAATTATAATGTTCCCTTTTTTCCAGTGAACAGAAAGTGACGACTTAAAATTTTGTTATCACTCACCTATTTGCCCATTTCCTCACATCTTCATAAAATTCAATAAACCATGAGGATAACAAAACAGAGATCAGTGATTCAGGCTGCCTAATTCTAGTATTTAGTATCCAGGAAAAGGCTTCACATAACAAACCAGTCTCAGAAGCACACTAGAAAACACACACGTATGCAGGGTGCCTCACTGTACAATACACTGCATTCCTTCCTCTTCTTACTGGGCAAGGGGAGTTTAACCTGGGTTTTACTGCTTGGGAGATTTCACTCAACAGTAAAGATGAGGCATTAGAAAATTAGCTATTCCTGTCAATTTTCATTCTCTGTGACCAGCTCCCACCATTTAATTAATATTCCAGCATCTGTATTAGAGTGGGAAGTTGATTCCCAAGTATTTCTGTGGAAATGGAATGGCTGGAGTACACTTAAAACTTGACTATCTTGTGCTTATTGCAAAGCCCCTAAGTAATTCTGAATGCAAGACAAGACTTTCTGTTCTACTGTTAGAGCTTGCATGAATCAAATTTGGTTGATACAAGAAACTTCTATCATTCTCTTACTGTTCATCCATTATGATAGTCCATTTTTTCTAATGTATTATTCAATTGTAATTTACTTTAAGTCATACACTAAGTAGATTGGCAACACTACTATCCTCCCTTTTTAGTAACACTCTTGTACACTTTTTCAACTGGAATAGCAAATTAAATGCATGGCAAGTACAACATTATTAAGATTGCTAAAAAAAATCAATTTCATTTTTTTACTGGTATGAATTTGCCTTTAACCAAATAGTCCCAAACTTGTCAAGTTACAACTTTCTGAAAATCCAGAAACATGAAAAAAAACAGGAATTAGCTTAATCAGACTGCAGAGAAAGAAAAAGGTGGTTCTTTGGACTGATTAGTGGGATTTTTTTTTTTTTTAATAAAGAGGCATTGAAGGTGGGAGAAGGGAGAAAAGAGGGCTGGCATATGAAATTTTGGGGCATTTTGTATGCACATTAATAACTTGATTTCGTACTTTGAGTTACCAGAATGCACAGTACAATTCTGACATTTTTGATAATATAGGAATCAATAGAAATTTTAACTGTAACTTTACACTGCCAACCAAAATCAGTATATGAATCAACAGCAAAGTTCGACATATTTAAAAGCCTGGTGTTTGAAATTAAAATTATCTCCAACTAAATTAAAAATATGTGTCTTTCTGCTTTTTTAAATAATTTGATTTTCACTTCTAAGTTTTCACTATTTGGTTTTGAGGGAATGTTTACATTGCTGTCAGACTTAAGGTCATTGGACATTCTCATATGCGGTTGCAACTAACTCCTCAGTACCATATATGTTAGACAACTCCATGCTGAATTATCTAGAAAAGGAAGGAAAGAAGGTTCCTACACATATTGTCAGCCATATTTTAACTTAGCAACTGAGCACATCTACAAGAAGGTACTTTTTCAAAGTCCCTTTTTCGCAAACAGCTCCAAGGTATAAATGGACCATGTAAACAGCAAACCATCAGAACAGTGGGAAAGCAAAGTATAATTTTTTTTCACAGAGGTAGGTGTGGAACAAAATAAGGATGACAAGTAGAAAGATTATAAACCTGTTTAAAAGTTCAGTTTTTCCGCTTCAAACTGCCTGCAGTTCCAGCAGTTTTCAGAGTTAATGCTATTGAAGAGCTATTCCAAGGACTTGTGTATGTACCATCCTTTCCTATTATGTAACACAGATGGTATCAGACAAACATTCAGTAACATAATTTGAAGTCTAATAATCTTTCCATTCATAGAATGACTGTTAGTTAAGAATGAATATAAAACATTACAAATGTTTGGAACTAGTCTTTTTCTATTCTTGTGTTGCCTAGAACCAAGATGCTTCAGAGACTATATGTTGTAATAGAGGTATAATTAGCCAACAATCTAATTACGTAGCCAACCACTAACCATGAAGGAACAGGAGAAATTCTGTGGTCTGGAAAATACAGATGACATATAAACCTCCATTCAGAGATTCAGACAATAGATAGAAAAATCGGAACACAGAAGCAAATATCTACTCATCGAGAATGGTCACGTAAAAATTCATTCATCACCAACAACTTTCTGGCTTTTTTTTCTCACACATCCTAAAAAAAATTGATTCTCTTTCTCTAATCCAAGCCAGTTCAGTAGGGGATATTTGATTAAATAATAGGGAAAGACTGCAGTGCTTTATTTCAGACCACATTTCAGGGCTATGCAAATATGTGGGAGGCAGCAAGCAAACTCACAGAGTGAACAAACCAAGAACATTCCATAAGGCATACACAGGCTCTAAGGATACGTTTAGATCCTATTTCAAGGAAGACTGGTCTTACTATCAATCTAGTGTTATCCCAAGAGCATTCTGTTTTTTTTTATTCTAAGGAAACAGCTTAGAATCCTTAAGTTATTTCCTTCTGCATAAAAATCAGCTAGCCTCATCAGCCAACTGAACAGCATTTTTCTGCAGTATAAACAGAAGTATCAAATATTGTAACAGAAGAAGGAGGTTCAGCTATGTCATACTTCTATAGTTAACATTCTGGATGATATTTCATTGCTTTTCAGTATCTTAACTGTTTTGCCCATTTGACTTTTTTGGCCAAATTCAATTTAACATCACTTAAATAGCTATGCATTTCTTTTTCTTTTGGTACTCTTTTTTATAACTTATCTAATTAGGAAAAAAAATAATTACAATTTTTTCACATTATTTTTGTCCTACATTCCTTACTGCCATTGCCCATCACATTAATGTTCTTTTAAAACGCATTCATCTTTTCTGTTCAATATAGCTAGTAAAAAATTGCTGATTTCTTAAATTCTTTGTATTACAGCTAGTAACACCAATTCTGTGCTTTGATGTCACTTGAGGAATAATCTGTAATAATCATCTGTAAAAGTATTAATTTCAAAAACTAGCCACACAGGAATTACAAATACTAGTCACTAGAATTACAACATATACCTGTATTACCCCTCGCCATATAAATTCATGAAATGGGACAGTATCAGTCATGCCTGTCTGATTATATTGCACAGACTTTCAACTTGGTGTATATGAAGGGGGAAGAAGTTCAAAATTAAAGGTATAAAGTGTTTTTTCTTTTGCTTTCCTGACCTAAAGACAATGAGGTGGGAAAGATCTTAAGAAATAATTTTGTAACCGCACAAAGACACTACCACAGTTAATCCAGAAAAATTAACTACAACAGCCAACTAGAGCTTGCTATTCTGGTTTATATCATTAAAATTCATACAGGTTGCTACAGTTTCGTTCACTGTTTAGGAAGTTCAATTAGGCAAAACGTTAGTCAGGGTAAGATGTGCTTCTAAACACAAAGACCCCAATTTCATTCTAATGCACACTGCCATAACAGCTAATTTTATCACCAAATGGCTCATAGAGTTTAGAGAAGACAAACACAGTCCCAGAATATACTTTTGTTATGTCTGTTAGTTGCACTGTATCCAATGGGAATTATTACATTAATACTGAGCTCAAATTATCTTTATGCCTCTTTATTCAGCGGCAAAAATGACCGAGTCCACTGTTGATTTTTTCAGACATTCAGCACTTTGAGAATTTATTAATATATTACATAAAAATATTTTAATAAATGGACAACTAAGCTATCTGTCTTATATAGCACAATTTGTCATAGATTTTTCAGTTTCGCTCTTAGCAAAGGTAAACCACATTCACTGTTTTGTCAGCCTTGTGCACATTGTGTATTTTTTAATGAGTAGGGAAATGCTCACCTCTGGGATTAGGTAAGTAATTTTGTTAACTATTTTAGAGAGCTACCACTCTGAAGTATTTTACACTGATGAGTGCAGGCTACAGCTGTTCTTAATTCCAGTCAGATATTTACCTCTCTCTGTCTGGGGAGTAGTGGTCATCTATTACACGGTGTCTTTCCATTCGGTTCAGGGTATTGTAATGCGCAGGAGTAGAACGTGTCCCTCGTGGTCCCTGATCCACATTCCGACTAGGGATAAAAGACAGCAGATTCTGAGTTTTGGGCGCGGCTGGGCCACATCCCCTCACTCATTTGTACAGACAGTTGCTAGCAAACATGAAGGAAATGAGATGGTTTAGCTGACCTGTCTTTTGTATACTTTTATGCTCACGTAATGTAAAATCTCATGGTAATTTTTTTTTCCTGCAGACAAATGTGATAACCCTATGGTAGTGATAGAGCTTTTTTCATTTTCTTTTGATATTTGTTTGGTTTGGAAATGAGAGAATATCAATTATTTTATTAAAATGGTAAATTTTAGACAAAAATTAATTAGCCTTTCCAAATGAGTACATTCAATGAAAATTACCTTCCTACCTGAAACATATACTGGAAAGAATTTTCCAAGAGCTCTTGAGTTTGGTTATACTATAAATATGTAAACTGTATTAACACACAATTAGTACTGCTGGCTGTTACAGTACAGTGCAGCCTGCTGAAAACATTGTCATCTAAATAAAAGAGCAGATTTTTCTTTTTCTTTTTTCTGGAAAGCTAATTCTGTAATCTCACTATTACAGAATCTGAAAAAGACAGAACTGTTTAATTAAACATTTTTCTTTTCTGATAGCAACTGCAAGTGGCACACTTAGTGCAGGCTTGGTTCAAGAGCATCAATCACCTGTTTGGTTTTGTCCTGTGCAAGACCAAAGCTTTGCTCATAGATTGCTTTACTCAATTTAGCCATCCATACTGACTGAAACACACTAGCTTCACTTTTCTGCTTTGCAAAACACATTTACAAGAATGGGAAGATAGGAAGGCAACAGTTATATGTAATAGTTATTGGATAATTAAATCATGATTGATCTGTATGGATCCGAATAACAGGGTTTGCATGCTTCCTTCCACACAAATTCAAATTTTAGATGAATAAATTCTGCCTCCAGTTCTCTCCTGCAGTCTTCCTTGATGTGGGCCTCATTTCACTTTTATTCCACCCAGTTCCTGTGTTCTTCCTTGCCCCTTTGTCTGCCCTTTTGGTACCAATCATCCTTATCCTTTGTCATTTGCCAATCCCTGATGAGTGTCAACCTGCATGTCTATCCTTCACTGATGTGGCCATGCTGTTAATTATTTCTGCAAAGAAGTGCTATAAAGACGTTGCACTACATGCAAACTTTTGCTGTCAGCTCTAATTTCTAATTACTTTCTAATAAATTAATTTATAATAAATTTCTAATAAATTAATTGGACGTGGTGCAGGGCAACCTGCTCTAGGTGGCCCTGCTTGAGCAGGGGGTTCAACCAGATGGCCTCCAGAGGTCCCACTTAACCTCAACCATTCTGTGATTCTGTAATTACATTTCTTCACTTTGGCTCTCATGAAGCCAAATATGAAGTTTACTCTAGGTACTAAATATTCTATTTGCCATATTAAAAACAGGCATCATTCTTCTACCTTCCATTCTACAATTGTCTGGCACATAACTCCTTCTCTGTACATGTTTTAACCACTTCATTTATACCAAAATGATGTATACCAAAATGGCTTTACCCCACAGTTAGACTCTTTCATGCATATTTTTACTCTAAAATGGATGCTGACAGTGCTCCTTTGCTGTTCTTTCTTGACATTTCTACCTTTACCAACAATCAATTCTCATTCCTCCTTTCTCAATTCTAGTCTCTGACTTTTTTCCACAGTCTCTCTTTTCTTTCAGGTTTCAAAAAAAACCTTGCTTTTTTTCTGTCTATAGTATTATCTTCTTATTTTACTCAGCCCTTCTTTTGACTTAAATATTAAAGCTTTCTCACGCTGTCATTTATTTGTAAAATTTCCCAAAGATCTGATCTTTATTCTCTGCCCACACAATCAAAACTCCTGCCCAAACTATTAGCCTTAGTCCTGAAAACCCAGTACCATCCTTTCTGCTCAAATAGCTTTCATAAGATTGTGCTCTTGGCTTACTGCTCTAAATAAATCATTTCTTCTTTAGATTTCTCTATTATATCAGATTCTGACTTCATGCTGCTTTTTAACATCCTACACAACTGTATTTATTGTACTTCAAACAAAGTGTTGAACTATTTCAGTTCTCTTTTGCTCTGCTAAGGATGCTTTTGTTAGCCAGATTTACTGTTTACCACGAAATGACATACTTTCTCCAGGGAAACTCCTTTGGAACTCCTTCTTGCAGCTGACAGAACATATAAGCAGGAGAAAAGGTATAACTGCAGCTGGTGAAGGTGAATAATGAACATCCTACTAGATTTACCACACCATTTCAGCCTAGTCACTTTCTGTAGAATCACAGAATCACCTAGGTTGGAAAATACTTTCAAGATCACCAAGTCCAACCATCACCCTGACCTACCGAGTCCCATTACTAAACCATGTCACCTCGTGCCACATCCACACGTCTCTTAAATACCTCCAGGGACAGTGACTCCACCACTTCAAAGGGCAGCCTGTTCCAATGCTTGCCCTCTCAGTGAAGAATTTCTTCCTAACATCCAAACTAAGCCTCCCCTAGCACAACTTGAGACTACTTCCTTGTGTCCTATCGCTTGCCACCTGAGAAGAGAGATCAACACCCTCCTTGCTGCAACCTCCTTTCATGTAGTTGTAGAGAGCAATGACAACTCCCCTCAGCCTCCTATTCTCCAGACTAAACAGCCCCAGTTCCCTGTCACTCCTCATAAGTCTTGTTCTCTAGTCCCTTCAACAGCTTCACTGCTCTTCTCTGCATACACTGGAGCAACTCAATATCCTTCTTGTAGTGAGGGGCCCAAAACTGAACACAGTATTTGAGGTGCAGTCTCACCACTGTCGGGTACAAGGGGACAATCACCTTCTTAGTCCTGGTGGCCACACTATTTCTGATGCAGGCCAGGATGCCATGGGCTTCTTGGCCACCCAGGCACACTGCTGGCTCATGTTCAGCCGGCTGTCAAGCAGCACCCGCAGCTCTTTTTCTGCTGGGCAACTTTCCAGCCACTCTTCCCCAAGTCTACACCTCTGCATGGGGTTGTTCTGACCCAACTGCCGGACCCAACACTTACCCTTCTTGAATATCACACAATCGTACTCATCCCATTGATCCAGCCTCTCCAGATCCCTCTGCAAAGCCTTCTTACCCTCAAGCAGATCAGCAGTCCTGCCTAACTTGATATTGTGTGCATGCTTACTGAGGGTGCACTTGAGCCCCTCATCCAGATCACCATAGTCACCATCATCTTGCTTTTCCAAATGCGGTCTTAGAAAAAGCTAAATGTGACGTTGTTCAGTGCCTGCCACAGTCTGAACTCCATCCTGATCTAGACAGAATCACACCGCCCATTACAGGCATTAACTGAAAACATTACAAAGGTCCTACTGTTCTACGAAGACTTTTTAACCTGTTCTCACCTCTGCATTGGTGAATTTTATAGCTTCAAGCTATACATGTTTATTAACAAGATCCAGTAGAAGGACTGAGGACTACAAAATGGCTTCTAAGGCATAATAGCACCTTGCACTTCTATGACCCAAGAGCTCTTGCCTGCAGAGGCATCGATCAGTAACTGAAATCTCTGGATGTGTAACATGCTTACTGTGGTTAAAACACATCTATAGCAGCACATATATAACAAACTCAGCTAAGCATGGTGCAAATGTGATTAACAATGCTTACAGCTTTGCCAGATACAGCTAGATTTTCATAAGAGTTAAAAAAAGCATTTCTGTAACCCAAAGACTATGGTCCTTCTTTCCTACAAAGTCTCAAGTTCTAACAACCCAATTCTCCAGGCTCTACAAATCCTCAAAGAAATGATTTGGGCTGTAAGCAGGAAAATATTAGATAAATAATGCATGTGACTGTGACATTGTAGGTAACAGCTGAAGCATTTTGCTCTGTAAATTCAAAATTATACTTCAAATTTTAGCTTTAGGAAAGTCAGGAAGCAAGAAACATTTCATACACATAAGGAACTTACAAAACAAGAAAATGAAAAGGTTTTTCAATGGTGTTAGACAAGCGTTAATTACTAGCTTGGGTAAAAGTTCTGCCCAAAATGCACACAGCACACAAGAAAAAAAAAAGAGAGAGAGAAAAAAAAAAAAAGGAGATTATGCTCACATTTATGTCTATATCTAACAGAAATAACCCCAGGAGAGTTAGCCTAGACAATTACTTAGTCTGAAATCAGTATAGTTGAAATCAGAATAGACCCCTCTGTGTCTACTGTTTATCTAATTACCAGTATGTCTCATTTAAAGCAAGGCTGTATTTATGTATGTTTTTAGATTTCAAGTAGAAACTTACAGTTTCTGCCTGTTAGCTGTCTGTGATGATATGGGATAATTTGGGATCCTAATACTTCACTAATGGAAAATGATATCATTTAGTCTGTATCTGTTAGGGGAAATCCTAAGTAAACACATAAGTAACAGAATATGAAGGCAAGAGAATTTTAACCTAAGGGAAAGAACAAATATAACAGAAAAGAAAGCTTTACACGGGAGAATCAGAATGGCTGTAGAAGAAAGGAATACACACACGTACCTTATTAGGAATCTTGGATACCAAATCTTCAGTATTAAATAAGAATTGTGAACATTATCTTATTCCTTTTACTCTAGCTGAATTGCACCGACTGAAAACCTACCCATACATAGTGAAAAAAATGCTGGAACACAGGCTTCATTCCCTTTTACATCCATACTTCTGCTTCCTCTTAAGAAAGCTTATCCATACAGGAAAAGTCTTACTTCCTACTTAAAAAGTATATTCAATCAAATAGGAGTAACCATCCAAATTGGTCAGCTTTTTGAAGAAATGTCCTGATCTTTTGTTTTACAAGATAAAATATCAGAGGCTTTCCAAGATCAAAAGCTGACATTTTTCAGTATAAAATTATACGCTTGTCAATTTATTCTTGATGCTTTAAAAGTTTGAAAAAAAATGTAGAAAAAAAAGCTACTATGGGCAGGAAGTATGGCACTCACAGAACTTTAATTCTGCACAGACAAAAGGATTGAAAAAAGCCACTGACAAATGCTGAGAAAATGTCAAACCATCACATACTATAAAGCACTTTCTAAATATCTCTTGAAAATAAAGATCTGGAGAAGTATTTTTCTTTCCTTAGACACAAAATCAGGTGAATTTCTAGACATCAATATAATGTAAGAAAAATATTATTGGCTTTACAGAATTTCATAAGATCTAATTAATTTAGTCCCATTTTGAAAGTCAGGAGGTTCTTTCCAGTACTTTTTACAGGATCAATAGCGCTTAAATTTAAATACCTGCATGTTCAAACAACAATTTACCTTTGTGGGGGAGGGACACTGGGAGACCACGATCTAGTCCGTCCTATACTATCTCCACGGTGAGGGGACCCTGATCGAGAGCAATGATTAGATGACATTACTTGTTCTGGCACTGATAGCGTAGAACTCTGAAGATCTCTCCCATTATGTCGATAATCTAAAAAGAAATGCAAATACTCAATGAATTTGAAATTGCACTTTTTAATTTCCTACCATATCTGTAGCAGTTATAAGCATGATAAATGGACAGGTCTTGATCAAGAATGTTGTCATGTATTTTTCTTGGTTTTCATAATAAAAATATTTTTGCAAAGATTCACGATTTTGTGCTTGACTTAAACACAGCTCTAGTTCCTACAGTTATACTTTAAATGTATAGAAATAAATTGCCATGCGCCAGTCTGGCAATTTATAATAATTTGTGGTCAATGAGATGCATTAATAGTAAAACTAGGTAAACAGACTTTTCCTTAAAATAACATACAATATTGATTATTGCATTTTCTAATCAAAATTATACTGTAATGGGTGTGTAAAATATATAATATCATGATACTTCACACAGACATGTCCACAACTCAAAACTAATCCAAAGTTCAGTTTTAAAAGTTGGGATGGTAAACTACTAGGGGAATAAATATAGAGCTTGAGTTCAAGAAAGATTTCTGTCTCAGAGAATTAAAGTAAAAATGACTCAGTGACATCGGATTTCACTCCTGGGTCTGAACTTAAGCAACCTTCTATGATAACATGATTCCTTTGCAAAAGCATGAGTTAAGGCTACACAGACACCCACTTACATCCTGGAGCTAATCTTGAACTAGGACAACAGGAGACACAAAGTGTTCTAAGCAAAAGCCTTCTCAGTTTTAATAGTTTAAAAGGCTATTGCATGGCCATTTTACACAGGGTTTTAAGAAAAATCTTTTTTTAAAGCTGTATTTATTAAAGTAACTGCATCTAATCTAAGTTGAGTTCACCGGTCCAGCGTACAATACTCGCCGAGAAAAAGATGCCAGATATGTAACAGTTTCAAGGAACTTTTCACAAATTTTGTGAGGATCAAATTAATGTATGATGATAACAAATGGAAGAATTGCAAATCTTAACCTGACGATAATGCTTTGCAGAAATAGGTCTTCAAAAAGCTCCTGACAGCTATGATAAGTGACATAACTGACTTTTTGTTCTGAAGAGAGCAACAAAGCAAAAAATGGTTAGAGAGAACCCCCTGACACTGGAAAATTCTGGCTCATAAAGCTGCAGTTCTTGTCCTGTGAAAAGCTTCTCAGATTCCAAGAGTATGTGGTCTTCTACCATATTATTCATAGTTTTCTTCCTGGAAAATCTTTGGTAAGCAGCTAAGCAAAACCTCATTAATTCATTCCATTTCACGGTTCCAAGAATGTTCAATACTTCCAACTATTTCTATTCGTTGTATGACCTTAGGACCAAGGATATACATGAATCAATCAACTTCTTCCTCCTCCATGTAGGTGTGAGCTGAGGTATGTGCACACACACAAAAAGGGAAAAATAACATACCATCATTACAATCACTTTAAGACAATGATGTTAAAGAGCTCACATTCACTCATCTCTTCAGAGCAATCAAGTAATGTTATGTGTACTCTCAGCTGAAAGCTAGAGATGAACTACAGACTTTTAACAATCAAAAGAAAAATCTGCAGGTTAAGAAAGAGGCACCCAAGGGGACTACAAGTCTGTTTGTAGGCCACTATCTGCTAACCCAGAGAGCGAAGAGCTATCAGCAGTTCTGAGAGTTAAGACAAGTGAAAGCTCTGCAGACTGTTTTTGGATAGATTACAAGTTATTTTCTCTATTCTAAAGTGTTATTCTTTTCTTAATTTATAGTATATAAGACCAAACTGACTAAATGTATATTCTCGATGCTTTATTGCCAGAAAATAAACTTAGAAATTTATAATTAATTCACTCAAAGCAATAACTACTATATTTATAAGCTTCTCTTTTGCCAACATATCAAACACTGAAATCTAACAGCTTCAGTAAAGCAATCTAGTAACACAAGTTAATTCCTAAGTCACATTTCAGTTATGTGGAGTTAATGTAGCTCTTTGCCTTATTTCATACTAAGTATTTTCGCCAGCTAGAAGTCAAAGGAACATAGAATGCAAAAACATATGTGATCTCATACTGAAAATAACCACATCACACTTTCACAGAACGCAACCTTCTGTGAACATCCATAGAATTTAATACTTCTATTAAATAAAAATGTTCATTTTATAAAGTTGCAATACCAGAAAATATTTAAATGTGTTTAATGTGGAGAGAAAGGAGCTTGGGGATAGATTCAGAAACTTTCTTAGGTTTCTTAAGAATCATTACCATTCTAACACTTTCTAGTCAGAACAAAATCTAAACTGTAAAGGAGAATGTTCACACTGGAAGAACACATGAGGAAAATCAGGTATTTCAGAAATATGATCCAAAACCCAACATGTTGTTAACATAGCCATGCAGAGAGAGCTCACAGTACATGCCCTGTTTCAGACTTAGTTGCTAAAATCAAGTACGCAAGGAGGATGCTTCCATCCACTCGGGATCCAAAGCCCTTCATGAACTCCTGACATAATGTCTGTTACAGTATTTTTTAAAAGAATTGAATAGAGATAAGGTGAAAATGTTTTTTCCACTTACTAGAAAGCTAGGAAAACTGCAAGGTTTACATAGGAGCCAGCTGTCCAGACACTCATGCCAATTCTGGGCACATATTCAGAGGAAAAAGTATAACCATGTACAAAACTTTCAGATGCAAAAGGCAAGAATGTAGGAAGTTTCTTGATCGGCTTTAGACTTTAGTACGTCTGTCTAAGGTCAGCTTTGGCAGATCAGAGTTACAATACTAGTCTTGAAGGCACCTGGTACCAGCATATCATAGTTCAATGATTCATTTGTCTTTGAGTCTTTATATTCATTTAAAGGTAAGCTTTCCTTACTTAAAACAGTGAAGAAAAAATATTTTTTTTTAAATTAAAAAATTATTTAGTGTTTTGTTTTTACGAGTAAATGCAGATTTCAAAGCTTCAGTTTAATATTTACTTTACTTTCTGTGCCTAGAGATCTGAATCCAAACATGGGAAAAGTCTAGTTAACTACCTTTCTTCTTTTAGCATGTGACCACTAGCATTCCAGAACGAAACAGTCTGTGCTTAAATCACACAGACAGCACATGTCGTGCGCCCAGCCAGTGGGATCCACCACATCTTTATGCCACCTGTACACTGATTTTTTCTCCAGATGAAACCAGTAACTTTGGTACTCCCAACTTGAGAACTTAATTCTCTCTAGAACGAGACTGGCTTTGCTTGCCTAGGAGTTGCAACATTCATGTCTCTCTCAAGAGAGGTAACATTCCAGAACTTATGGTGACATTCTCAATTGTAAAAGGTACAATTTAATTTCCAATTTCAAAAATATTCCAATGTCCCAGAAATAAGATTAGAGATGGAAAATAAAAATATTTTCCTGCTGAAATTATATAGACAGTAAAAACAGGTCATGAGTGCAACTTGACCAAGGAGCTACTACACAGCAAAGATAATTATAGCAGTAGTAAAAATAGGATAAACATTGGAATCTGCTTGCAGCTATAAATATTAAGTCATTACCATAGAGGCAGAGGCTCTATAACTATGGAAAGCCTCTTAAATCAACGTACAGAGCACAAAGAACCTGAAAATAAGTACAGAGATCATCAGAGCTAAACAACTGTGAGCTGTGGACATATAAAAGATGGACATGTGACAAAGATTATCTGCAATGCCACCACCTTCTGCTTTTCACGGGAGGGTTGCATTAAAAACTGTCATACACTTCAAATTAGCGATTTCACAAGGCACACTAAATATAGCTTCCTCTGAGCTGAAGTTTTCATTTTATCTGTTTTAAGAGGGAAAATACATCTGACTTAAAATACTCATCCACACAGTACAGCTGTTCTTTGCTGATATTATTCTGTGCAGTTCACTAAATATTAACAAATTGTTATCAAATTCTGCAGTTGTCTGGCACAAAACTACAGAAAATCACAAACCTCCAAATATGAAGTTCACATCAACAGCACTAAAATAATCCTGAAAAAAATCCTGAGAAGTATTAATGAAGCTTTTAATTTAGGTGTCTTGTTGCTTGATTGACTTGACAGAAACTCTGCATGAAAATTATTCTAGAAAAGCAATATTAGAATTGCTATTCATCACAGGCAAAGTAATAGACTTGTTTCAGACACCGATGCTAAGTGACATTTTCTCCACTTTAGCATCTGTACTTGATTGAGGCGTAAAGCTTTCTCTTTATCAGTTATTTAATTTTTAACACTCACGGTGGTTGGGCTTAGAGAAAGCACTAATTAAAAACAATTACATAATCAAATTGCCAGAAATGCTTAACATACCAAGATTTCACACATGGGTACTTTGGAGACAGTTCAGCTCTTTTATACAAATGTGTTCAACTTCTCTGGTGATTTGAGCACCTAAATGCAGAATTTGGATGTCCTCTGAAAAAGTGCTGAAAGTAACTGATCAAATAAATTGAATGATTAATATCTGAATACTCTATAAATTATGCATGGGTTTTGTGGTTTTTTTTGGTTCTTTTTTGTTTTTGTTTTTTGCATCAAAATATTATTCTACAAATAAAGGAGGAATGAATACATACTGAAAGAAACCAGAAAACTTTACAGTAAGAGCAAATGGTCACTTGCTGCATTGTAACTCAGTTTCTCACTAGCGGTTTTTACCTCTACTGCACTGATGATATGCATGGGCCCATTAGACTTGAAACAATTCTTGTTATCATTAATGTGTATGGAGAGTGTTCCCGCACAGTAACAAATCAGAGCCTGATGAGTTGTTCAGTGCTGTCCATACACCCAGTATGACATACAAAGCTTGATAGAACAGTTACTATACAGTAAATGTTTCTTCTTATTTAAGTACTCATTCATGTATATTTTCGGCTGGTAGCAACATACAAGAAGTTGGTGAGTCCACTGCAGATGGGAACAGCAAGTCTTCTAAAATAACAAACACAAAACAAGTCTGCCACACTTTTTGTCAGTTGGACATCTCTGCAACAGAACTGTCCTAGGTAAATATTTTTACTGAAGTTGACAGTTGTCCTGTAAATGCTTGTGACTGCTACCTTCTTCAGAGAAACAAAACAAAATTTTCTACTGGAATAAGCTATGCTCTTTAACAGAAGGTTACATTATTCAGTATCTCCAATGGGACCGTTAGCTAACCTAAACATTTTTATGTTGTGACAGCTCATCTTTCAAGTCATCTGCATAGATTTTGATTGAACTGGGAATATGCTCCAAACAGCTCAGTTCTATCCGTGAGATCAAAATTCCCACCCTCAAGAGGGTGTCTGATAGGGATGCAACTTCTTTGCACCTTCCAGTATCTTTCAGAAGCCTCCGACACTTTGTTGATATTAGGATTGTGGTGGAACTTGAACTAACACACTGAGTTTGTATTTAACTTTACTAAAGAATAGAATGCTACTGGTAATTACTGATAATCTACAAATACAACTTGAATTTAATTATGTCTTTACTTTCAGAGCAGAGTGATACAGCTTACATTTAAAAATATAAAACCAGATTAAAAAAAAAAAAGTATTAACTGTGAATTTGGATGTTTGAAGAGAAAGTTCTTTTATCAGCTGAGGAAAAGTCATTTTTGTTTAAAAGCACGGATTTTAACACTTTAAAACTAACCTTGTACCAAGGGGTCAGTATAATGACTATTTTAACATTGCCTAAATTTTGCTTCCAATTTTTGCGGGAATTTTCAAGACACATAGACACAAAGCTGATTTTTTAACCATAGAAGAAGACTCAATGAACAGATATTAGAGAAGGGGAATGGGCACCAGCACATAATAATAATAAAAAAAAAGCTGGTTAATGTTCACATTTGCAGTTATCAGGCTTTTGAAGCAATACAGAATCCCATTATAGATGTTTATCTATAATGAAATCCTTTATTTTAGTTAAGGATAGATGACATCCACCCTACCTTCTAATGCTGTAAGAAGTCTTTCAACAGGCCGTTGATTTCGAGCTGCAACCAAAACATTTATACGTTCTGTATCTGCTCTGAATGGCAATCATCAACAGGACACATTATTCAGATCACATTATTAGCAAGTATACAGAGAGCCTTTTGTTTCCTCTACAGCAAAGAATGCAACATTACAGTGAAAGAATTCTTTTGAACAAAGGACTCCTCAGGTGTTGTGAGAAGTGAAGCAAAAACAAGTAATTGCATTTCATTCTTCAAAAACAGAATGGATTTTGTAAGTTCAATAAGAATTTCTTTAATGGTTGTTACTTTTTTTCTAATCTACCTGGCTCTAACCATCTACTGACTAAATATCTCATTTGTATTCTCATTTTGCTCCTGAAACATCTCATTATCTTTTGCATAATGAGAAAAGCTTATCACTATAAAAGTTTTTCTTCCCAAGGCTGGGGACTGCAATCTTTTGCTTGGAAAAGCTATTCTCTATGGAGACTTGCAATAGAGTGTATGCGGAGTTCTGCACCTTACATGCTTCCAGGGCTCATCTGTTCAAACATGTCTCAGATTACAAGTGTCTCATGAAATGATGTAGTACAGATGAGATATGTGTGTAGAATGGAATTTGAAACATTCATATGTCACTTAATATTTAAGACTTACAGGAATGACAGGTGAGACTTATGATTAAACGGTCTTGACAATCGATGTCCTTTTTTGTTCATAAAGTCAGACTCAGTAGGCTACCTGTACTCAGTAGGTTACAGTAGGTTCAACACACACTATGATGAAGTACCTGAAGATAACTATTTAGAAATTACAGTCCACATTTGTTGAACTTGGATAACTGTAACGCCCATTCATCTTTAGTCAATAGCAGGAAAAAAAAAAAACAACCAGCTGCTTTTCACTGTATTTAATACTACAATTTAAATGATGTCTTGTAAACACTCGGAATTTCTCTAGAATCAACATAAAATCAATGTACTGCTTTTATCAATAAGTACATAAGAACATTAAGAGCATTCTAAAGTGCACATGAAGAAGCTGATGTGCTCCCACACAGCATTGCTGTTGACAGACAACTTCAGAAGAGCCAAAGTCTGTTGTTCAGGACAGCAAAATGAATGCTTTAAACTGTTTGAAGGCTACATACCAAGCAATCTAAAAGTCTCTCTTTCTTCTGTCCTGTGCTAACATTAAATCCAGCACAGATGAAGTATAATAGAGATTCTGTTCTATTATTTTAGAACCCAACATGAAATGAACATACGTTGTATATGAAGAGAACTATTTTTAAATCTTGTCAAAAAGCATTTTTGCATACTTGTTTAAATACATATGTAAGAAGCCCTTCTGACAGTAGCTGGTATAGAATGCACATATAGCCAGAAAAAAGACATTGATGTTTTTCAGTTGGTTTATCCTTGTTTTCTTAAAAGCCTGTCCTGTTGACAGACACAATACTCTCTTTAATAAGACAGAAGTTTATTATTTGTCTAAGCATGGTGAGATGCAAGCCACCAGAAGTGATAGCTTTTATGAATAATTTTTCCAAGACATTTGAACCTTTTGTAAAAACTAAAGAAAAGAATGTATGAGAAATAGACATAAGCTAAGCATTTTATCATCTGGAAATTAAATCAGTGGATCAGAAGTGCCATAGTAGTGATAAAAAACAATTGTAGATACATTAGAAATAGTTAGATGATGATGCAAGGAACTGTAGCATATAAAGGTCCTTCTGTTTCAGCAAACAGTCTTAGATGATCTTGCTTACAGATGCACATTAAGAACTGTTTTCAGATCTTCCATTGTTGGGTTTCTAACTATCACCTACTTATCCAAAGACAAAGTCATTTGACTTAACAGGACCAATACCAGAGAAGCTACACATAAAAGGGTGTTTTGTAGAAAGAGAAATTTCAACTATGATCAGGAACATGAAGAAACAAGACAGTATATATCTTCTAATGAACTATAAATAAATACATAATGAGATCAAGTAATATCCATACTATTTTGAATAAAAATAAACTCAAGAGGAAACAAAAGAGAATTCATGCTCTTCTTAAAGGCTTATGGAGTCTAGTTTGCAGGTGCAAGACTTTGAATAAGCATGAATTTTATGGCAAGGATCGCTGAGAGTGCCTGACATATGTTAGCAAACATATTTGATGTGATACAGTATTTATATGGCAAAGTGAAGTGTCATGTTAAATAAAATCTGAAAATACAAAATAAAAAACTGGGGTACGTAAGAAAGAAAGAGAACAAAGAGAGACAAATGGATGAAGTATTACACTTCATGCAAAGAAGGCATATATTTAAATCAAGATTGTGATGAGTCTGCAAACTGAAGGACCTTAAATGAGAGAACGATGTGGATGGTAAGACACAACAAGGATAAATCAAAGGACTTGTAAACATAGTGACAGCAGCACAAGAAAGAAAGGCAATAAATAAATATTTCAAAATCAAAAGAACATCAAACTTTTCCACCCACACAGCCAGTCTGAATTAAAATGCAAGTAAGGTGTAGAATTGTCAGCAGAAATGTAAAAACTAAGAGATCTTAAAGGAACTAAACGTACATTAAAAACTTGGGTAAGAGAAGTAGACTCATTTGCTAAACTGTATAGACCATAATTTTCCAAGGAGTTGTCAAAACAGGAGTTAAACTATCTATTTCTTGTAAAAGGCTAGCTAACACAGAGGAGATTTTAATGACCACTGTAACAGTCTTCACATAAACAATACAAAATTAGATATTGGAAATAGATAAAGAAAATTAATTCTTTAAGCAGGGGTTTGGAAAGAGAACTGATAATACTGCCAGGAAAAAATAAAGATTTCAGTATTGTTAGAGGATGCATGGCCATTCAACATACTGCACCCTAGTCTGTATTAGAAATCAGATATCACAGGTGTCTGAAAAGAAGAAATTTAGAAGTAGATGGCTATCATCTTTATTTAAAAGTCAGCCTCCAAAAAGAACTTTGGAAAAATTTAAAAGGCTTAATGTGTTTCAAATACTGTATGAAACAAACAACAACAAAAAAATGTAAATCTGGGTGTTCAGGCACCTGGATATTTCTGCAAAAACATGTAATTTTTCTTCCAGGACAATACAGAGATTTGAGTTTCAAAATGACTCCATACTGGGCACTCCAGACAAATATCCATCAAATCCTCTTTCCCCCGTTTTTTTTGAACTCCAAAGTTTGGTCGCTACATTTCTAATTTAACTGACCAGCTAGAATATGAAAGTCCTTTCCTTTGGGAGGACAGGCAGTCTGAAAGCCTTACTGACTATTGAGCTCATACAGAAAGCTAGCCAACATCAGACTGAAAGTACAGTAAAAAGAAACAAGAGACTTCTGAGAACCACTGACTTTCAGGTTCCAATACTTCCTGCCACTTTGGCTACATATCTTTCCTGTCTTCTGACTGCAGTAAACCAAACAGGCAACGGGAATATAAAAATGCCATAAGTTTTCCTCCATCTTTCAAATTAAGGTAATAATCTGAAAACTGACCTATTACTGTTTGAAGATAAATTTTTTAAGGAAGATAGAAAATCTAGTTATCTTGCATCCACAACACTCCTTCTTGTCCTGTTTCTACCACAAAGTGTGCATAATACTATGTTAGTTAAAAAAGAGCTGGTTGATGAAATTTACACGCTGCTTAATAAAGCAAACCGTTATCCCACCTTCCCAGCAAGCACAAGACCTATGGCAAGGGCATACCATCAAAACTTAAGCAAAACCTAAGAGATAACAGAGAAAAGTGAAAAATAGTGGAAAATCAGGGATGACTACCTAGACAACACAGACATGTATCTAAGCTCAGACTGGTAAAAGCTTTTGTTTAAGACAGGACTGTGCAAACTCAGGTAATGAGGCAGCTCGATAAAGGTTTGGATTTATGAATACCTGGCAACACCCCATGTTACAATACCCATGATTGCCTCTTCTACCTCCTTTTTCTTTCTCTAGCTCCAGCCCAAGCTGTAGCACCATCCCTCTGACTCGTTTTCCCATCCTTAGCCCGCCAGCAGTGTGCTGTAGCTGACGGAATAGCTGCACACATGCTGTCAGGTGGCTATGTGGCAAGAACACGGTTGGACTGACCAGCTGCCCTACAGCTGTTGGGCAGACCATATACTGCAGCATATACTGCTCTATGTTCGCTGAGTACCATGCACAGATCACTATATAGGTACTCTTTAGCTAGACCTGACCCAAAGGAGCCAGAAAGTTTAACACAGACCAAGTTTAAAAACTCCCCAGAGCAGTAGGGTAACTGAGTGCACACTGAGCTGTGCAGCCAACTCTGTGCTGGTACCAGCACTCACCAGTAGTGGTTTAAAGGTGGCATGGCTGCATCCGAAATACATTTTCTGTTACAGTCAGGAGAAGTGTATGATTCCCCGATTTTCTTGGTTTTGGCTATGACTACAGTATAATTTTACCTCTTAAAACAGGAGAAATACTAAATCATTCACATGACAGCTTTTATCTCAAATACTCATTAGATTTGCAATTTCAATACTTCGTACTAAAATCAGATTATCTGTTAAGACATCTCCCTTCCTGACTTAAATGTTCAGGTTTCAGACCTCTGGTATTATTTCACCATGAAGTTTTCAAGGATACATAAAACTCCAGTGTCTGTCAAAAAGTCAAATACACATTTCCTACCACTTCATATAAAACACTTTAATGCTATTTTTATCATTTTTATAAAAGCAACAAGGAAATATATACATTGATTTTTCTCTCCATTGGTCCTTTTTGTGGTTAGACATGTATTACTCATAATACTTATTTTTTACCTGTTAGAAAAATATGCACTAAGGTTCAATCTATTTTGCACCAGAAAATCATTATAAAATTCATAATAATAAATTATAAATAAGAAAGATTTCTACTGAACTCAGAAGGGTATTTTAGAAAGTAATACCTGAAACAACACCAATTCCATCATCACAGTCATAATCAGAGACTTCACTGTCACTGATTCTTTTGGACCCTGCCAAAACAATAACAAAACAATGTATTAGTTATCTTCCTGTAACTATCCTCAGCCAATAATATATAAATAAATATAAGGATTTCTTAGGGAATGAAGCATTAATATAAACACCTAAGGGAAATTATTAATATTATAGTATTGTAAATGTATTAGTGTACCAACTATTTTTAAATGTTTAATATAATATTCAAAGAAATGATGAAATACAGCTCTGCAACACTGCTTTTATGAAATACTTGCATATACTTCATATGCACATCTATTCATTCCATATCGAAACAAGTATCGCACGGTTCATTTTCCAAGTTTTCATATACAAGGCATCACCCCCTCCCCAAAGTGTTTGAATACCAGAAAAATAAACGATAACAATCGTGCTGAATTGATATATTATCTTTAGGGTATTAGTAAGCAATATCAGGAGAACAAGCAGCTTCACACATTAAGTGTGTCCTGAAAAACAAACTCTCTCTGTGACACTTTAGAGGAAGCAAGCTGTTAAATGCTGTAGAGGAGTGCACCTGTCAAAATAGCTGGAGCATAGCTGGCAAAGGCAGATTCCACATCCACAATTAGAACTAAAATGTAGGTCGCATAGGACAAATATATGTGTTAGTTTGATTAGCTTTATTTTTCTTCTGTCTTCTGTGGCATCTTTTAAACAGCATTCAATTGCTGACATCAGGATGAAGCACTGGCATGTCAACATGTGAATGATAATTACTCATTTACTTGTTTTAGATGTGAAAATCCCTGTTCTTCAGCAAGATGGTGTGTCCGTTCTAATGCTCTGACCATCTAAAACCAGGTAACTAGTAGGTAGGAGTTTTAATCTAATTGTTGCCAAACCTTCAATTACATGCAAGATTTTTTATTCCTGCCATAGGATGATTTATTCTGAAAAACCCATGGAAAAATACAAGTAAAAACTGGGAGCAAGCCTAAAGGAACCCAGGGCAAAGCAGGATTAATGTTCTACTTGGGTGACTGGCACGGAATGATCCCCAGCCTCCCCTCCCAACAGAAAACTGGGAGAACAAGTGCCAACTGGGGTTTTGACAAAAGTAAAAATACTTTTCAATTTAAAGAAATACTACGTGACAAATTATTTGAACCATAAGAACTGCTGTCATCTATCACACTGTCTAATATCCACCCTATCTATCAGGGGCAGTAGAAGGTTCTTCTTTAACATAAAGAGTACGCTTATATGGTGTCTATAGAAGTTTTCTCTGTTGCACCCTTCTAGCTTTTAGCAAGCAGCAGTCCTGGCAACTGAGCCTTCTCCTAAGCCATCCTGTTTACCACAACAGTCATTAATCGACCCATCCTCCACAAATTTGCGTTTCTTTTTGAGTCAGAGCATTCTCTTGGCCTCTCTAATATGCGATGTCAGTAAGTCCTGAAGTTTAATTGCGCACTGTGTGAAGCAGATTCCCTCTGCTTCAATTCTATTGTACTGTGTCAGACAGTGACCTCCGAGCTTTTGTATTCTGAGGAACATGAATCAGCATTCTGTATTCTCCCCCAGTCATCTCTTTTTGGGGGGCTGAAATACAGTTGTTTAATTTCTTTGCATATGCAAACCATTCCATATTTCTGATTGCTCCTGTTGCCTTTGTACCTTTTCTAGTTATTCTGCGCCTTTTATGAGAAGTCAGAAGGGATTGCAGCAATCAAGATGTTGGCATATGAATTTATAAACTAGACTGCAGACTATTTCTTTTTGGATAAAAATTGTTCTGTTAGAAATTATTCAACTAGAAAATGGTGTAAGTGTGATACGTGCACTTTAATTCCTATAAAACACAACCTAGCTTGCCATTATATTATGCAATTCCAACAGAGCAATGTAAATTATTGTTATTTAACTGCAATACAGGTTGTTGGCTTTTTTCTCACAGATAGGAAATAAAAATTAGTACAACGGAAGCCATGTTGTGCTTTCCAGTGTCCCGCAGTTCTTACAGGGTATAATCTTAATTCAATTTATTCTAAATGTTTTGAAATGGCTATGCTACACTGGAGGGAGGGGAAGGTGTCTTTAAATCCAAGAAATAACAAATTAAAGTATTTCTTTAAATTAAGAAATAACAAGCAAGTGATCACAATTAGGACTCAAGAAAACAGACGATGAGGGCAGAAGTGAAGGAAAAGTTTTCATCCTCCTAATGGACTTCCTGCTAATCAGGAAAATTTCTAAAAAGCAATTAAGCCTGACTAGGACAATATTCAATCTGATGATTTTTTTAATTATAGTACTAAAGAGGCCCAATGAAAATCTCTCTTGCATTCCAAAGAAAGAGCATCTACTCTGCTTGTGATGCTGTTCCTGCTGTTCTTCTCAGCAGAGAGTCTTCTACTGCTGTGGTGATATACATGCCAGTGAGGAAGAAGGATTATGGCCATCAGTCTCCGTTCTCCTTCGCCAGTAATTCAGACCATTAAATAAGACAGATGATATTTGTGACCAAACACTGAACAAGAGAGCCCCACTAGTCTGGCTGGGACTTGGCTGGGAACTAAGAGGCAAGCCCCCAGAGGGGGTGCAGAGCAGTATGATTCTGGCCTCTCTGGGAACCCTGGTTCTGATCTGGCAGCAGGACCGTGGCCGCTGTGCGGAGATGCCAACAGCATCACTCAGGCTCTGCTGGAGTGAGGACTGGGGAATGGGAAGATGAAGGCGACTGAACAGCTTGCTGTGCTCATCACATGGATGCTTGAAAAGCTCTGTATTATGAAAGACATAAAAGGGTTGAATCAACTATGATTTGATTGAGTGTCATTCACTCATCATCTAATTCATCCCTATGAATGAATCTAATTAATTATGACTGAAGTTGATTTTATTTATATTTATATTTACAGCTAAATACATCCGCTTTAGCATATTTTTAGAATTTTATATTCCATATTCTGGAGAAAAGATTTGCATCTCTGAGAATGAAAATAGCCAACTGTTGTGACAGTGGGCTGAAGACTTCCCAGTTGCATAGCTAAAATTGTATGTCGTAGTAGTCACAGGATCCATCTGGCAGAAAACAGAGAAGCTTCAAAGGACCACAGGTGTAAAAGACAGCGGGTTCTCTCTCTATTCCCTCACCCCCCCATTCACCTTTTCCAGAATCTCCTAATACCTTGACTCCAAACCACCTTCCAGGATCTAGAGACCCTCTTCTCTTTTTATATACAGACCTCTGTCTCCACTCCCACCACACACCTAAGCTGCAGGGAAAAAACAGGGCACAGGGAAAGTGAACGGGCCAGGATTGAGACCTGCCCTAAGGACAGGCATATAGAAAGAGTCAGTGGAAGAACCAGGTTTCAGGGCTTCCTTTCTGCAATTGCCTTTGCTCCTGCAAAGGGGACAGACTCTTATATCAGCTGATGTCCTTTACAGACAAAACCTTTTCCTCTGTGTAAGACGAGGTAAGAAGCTCGTTTGGGTCAGATCATCTATTCTACCTCCTCTAGCAGAGAATACCGTAAGCCAACTAACAGACTTAAAATAACTGAAAAATAATCATGTTAAAGTAATATTTCATTTACTTTAAATGTGATTTTACGTGCTGGTTAAGATGTCAGAAGAAATTTAAATTGAGATTTATTACTTGGTTTTGTCTTTGGAAATCAATGTTTTCAGGAAGGACAGAGGAAGGAAGGCATGTTTATTAAATATGTAATGTCAAGAAATACTGCCTGGAATATGTAACTTCTGTAAAGTAATCAGATTGAATTTATTTCAAATGTCTTCCATTAACTTCATAAATGGAACAGATTAGAATGTCCACAGGTCAAAATCCTTTATTGAATTGAGTATCCAAAATACCAGTATCATTGCTGGCAGTTTAGTTTAAGATTTCTCATAAATTTTGCGAGAATAATTTCATCTGTTATATATTCTAGTTGGTAATTTTCTTTTTAACCTATTGACAATGTAAATTTGAAGAGGTAGGCTTTGGTCCCTCCTTAACCATGTCTCTTCAAAATACCACTTCATTATCTAAGTAATTTGAACCACCGTCCACAAAGCAGAGAAAGTGCAGTTCATAGTTTTTCTGGGAAATGTGATGATGAAGCCTCTGACCAACAAATTATTCCAAAGGAATATTGCTAATTGAATTGCTGTTGAGTATTTTTAATGCATATCTTGAAGTGTTTGTATGTTATAAAATATGGTGCATATTTCAAGAGTAAGAAGATGCAATCCTTTCTAACAAATTTAAAATTCTGTAAAGAGTTTAAGCATGTAACACCTGGGACACTGGGTGCATCATATAAATGCATCGATGCCAGTGGTTTGTATGTAACTTTGTCTTTGATGGATTTTAAACATGAGGAATGATGTTAATAATTAAGTCTCATTGCCATTGTACTGGAATATAGCTTATTAATGAAATATTCTTAGGAATATTATTACCATTTTGTGTAATAACTGGGTAGTAACAGTTTGTAAATATTGATTTTTGAATGTTTTCCACCAGGATTAATGGTTAGTACAGTTACAAACTGAAAGCAAACTAGATGCCATACTGTATGATTAGCTAGTGTAAGCCACACAAAAAATGCTTTAATTCAGGATAACCCCAACCCCAGTGTAATCAAAAGAAATCTTCTCATTGACTTCAGCAGTTTTTTCTTTAATAGTCTTAAACTGTTAGAAAACGCATTTTGCAGGGACAGCTCCTACCCTTGGGACAGTGGAGAACCTCCCCGTCAGAACTTGATAACCCTCAGCGTCCTCCTTTCCTCCCACACTTACCCTTGCAGCACGAGCTACCATCCCACCCAGCACCACAGCACATCGCAAGAGCACGTACACACCAGAGCTTGGAGTTTACGGCACCTGCGCTGTAGCTATCATTGTAGGGCTGGAGAAGAAAAACCACCACCTAAGAAGCATTAGAGCCATTATTTCCACTCTCTATTTAAAAAAGCATTTGCTATTTAAATTTTTAGTATTTTACTATTTCTTTCCTATTTAAATATTTAGTTTCTATTAGCACACAAAAAAAATTTAAATATGGTAATTTCTTTCCATTTTTCATCTTCATGGCTAGCAATAATGTGAAGAAAGAAGTGCAGCGTTTTATTCCATTTTATGAATCAAATACTTAATTTTTGATTAATTTTTCATAGGCTGCAGTCTTGGTGGCCATATGGAAAACACTGAAGAAAATTTTAGAGAATCTTCTTTACTTTGACAGAATTACATTTCTCTTCATAGCCACATTCTAAATAACTGGAACTCTTCCAAATTATGAATGAAAGAGTATGCAATCATAAATAGTTTCTTGCAAGGTAACCCAATTCTGCTGAGAGTTCCAGAAGATCTCCTGACTTCTACATGACACCTGATGCTGGCACAGAGCTGTGCTCCTTTCTGTTATTAATATACAGGGGAAACAATGCAAGATAGAACATCTTCTGTGCTTCATATATTGTCCACTGATATTTCTGGTATAAGGCTCAACAAAAGAAGGGCAGCATGTGAGATTCAAAACTCTAATAAAGCCTATCTGACCAACCAATATAGAACTGACTAGGATAGAGAGTGGAACGAAAAATAAGATTAAGGTGAGTCAGCTTAAATACAGAAGGAAATGTCAGATATTATGGCTCAGGAATTCTGGTTTTCTTGTGGAAAAAAAGGAAAAAGAAAGCAGACTGAGCTCCCGAGCTGGGGATCCTGCCCCTTACAATGCAGGAACCTTTTACAAGGTTTGCTGAACTCCGTGGGGGAACAAAGGGTAGTGAAGCATGCTTATATGATCTCCTTCCCTGAAGCTCACAGAAGGCCTTCACAACCACTTAAAGTAACTTAGTGTTGCCACTGTTTTTTCTATGTTCAAAGCTGACACATAAGCAACCCTAAAATCAGTTTCACAATGGCTGTCTTAAGAATTCATTCTCATATTCATCTAGTTTGTGCCCGAAGGTTCTTAGTGTGAACTAATTTGTCATGCAGTCCTGCTGTCTGAATGTCAATCCATTACTTTATCCTCGTGTTTAAATAATGTTTTTTTATTAAGTTTTTGACCAATTTCATCTGAATTGTCAGATAGGTATAAATACCAAATTAAATTAAAATCACACAGATCTTTGAAAATGGTTACTGGAAAGAAGAGTGTGATACAAATGAGAACCCATTAATGTAAAAGAAACAAAATCAAGGTAAAACTTGTGGTGAATCCACATGTGCACAAGTGGCGAATCCATGCCAGCCCCAGCAAACGTGGTCTATTCCCACGTGAACGTATCATAGGACATGAGAGGGTTCTGGGGTTACTTCAGGAGAGAATGGACTAGAAGAAATGTGGGAGACTAACGGTAGATGTTACGGAAACTAGGCTTTAATAGTACTACTCTCAAGAAACATCCTGTTTTTTTCTTGTTTTTTCTCTTTTTTTTTTCCCCACTCTCTACCATTGTGTTGGCTATTTTCTTAACAATGTGTGTTAAATCCCTTAAACTTAACTGAAAGATAATTAGATGAACCAATTCTCAATGAGATTCCCATAATTAAAACTACAGGAACTGCAAAAAGTCCCACATGAGATGCGTTACAAAATTTAAGCTTGTAAAAACTTTACACTGTGAATTTATTTATGTTTAATTAAGGGAAACTTCTCAGATATAGCAACTGGATTTGTAACTGGGGATTTAAAGCAATATTAAACTGTAAATACACGTATCAGTACAAATACTGACTTTGGTAGTACTTCACTTACCCCATGTTTGTACTCTAAAAATACTTACACTAGTTCTCAAACGGCTGTAATACTAGTGTTCCTTTTAATATAGCTTAAGCAAAATAGCATTTTCCTAGTAGAGTTAATAAAGCTTGCTACAGTTTACCTACCAAAGCTCTACCTAAATTAAAGGCAGACAAAGCAAGTATAGTGTTACAATACCGCTCCAATATCAATACTGAGATGTTAAGAATAGAAAAACAAAGCCAACAAAAGACCTATGGCTGAAGAGCAGACATGAAAAGCCAAGGAACATTTAAGCAATTTAGCATCTGCACAATAGGTAGCAAAAGCACACCAATAAAATATCAAATTAAATTTTGCATGTATAATGGAAGCAATAAGCATTTCTGGCATGCTGAAAGTTTACCTGAATTATATGAATATAAGCCTTTATCTGGAAAACAAATATTGAAATGAAGTAGTGTCAGGGAAAAATACATGAATTACTACATGTAACAGGGATGGTCAGAACCTTAAACTTCATTGTAACTGCTTAAGCAGACTCAAGAATTCGATATTGTAGGCCGCATTTCAAAAGAAAAAAACTCAACCAGTTATGAGAAATTAAACCACAAAAACACCAGTCTCTTCTGGATCAACATTCATACACAGTCATTTCTGATTCTGAAATACAGCTGCCCATTTACTATAAGCAAGTGTTTAACTTTTTAAGGGCAAAATGTATATTCAACTAGGTATACAATATGAGTTGCTACCCTTAAAATTACTGTGTGCTGCTGTTGGCACCTCAGCAGGAAGTTATTAGCAGAACTGTCCTGAGATGTAGCTATGAATCCTACTTTAAATTTAACAGAGTCAGTAGTGATGTTAAAGTCAATCTTCTGTCTCCAGCTAGTCAATGGCCTTGATTTGGTAAATATGTACATACATGAATACCTTACCTACATGTCTTTGTTACCAGTGAATTTAAGATTCCTGATGTGAGCACAATGATTAAATACTTGCAAGACCTGGGTAATTGTTTGCATTCCTTGAGTCTGGCTGTTATAAGTATTTTAGCTTTCCATATGAGCACACCAGTATTTCTAAGCTTGATTATAAAACAGTATGCAAGGAAACGGACATTAATGGAAATGTGAAATACTACTTTGCATTTGTAGATTTTGTAAATGTGAATTCCATAAGGTAATGGGAAAAAGCTAGGATGTCTGAATAATACAGATACTCTCTTGACATTCATAAGACATTATGAATGTTTTTGCTTTTAGGTGAACAGCAGTTTACAAATACTAACTAGCTATCACAGTGCTCACAGACACTATTTAAATAAGTGTAACAGTCCACGAGTAAATGACACACCTCAGATGACAAGATATGACAGTGTTAGAGAAAAAATGAAAATAACAATTTCTTGCCAATTGGCGTTGTTAGGAATCCACTGGATGACTAGGTCCCTTCTGGCAAGTCACAGTTTTTCTGACATCCAGTTACATACTATTTTAATATGTAGACAGTATCACTAAATCATCTACTACCTGCAATTTTTAACTCTGTCTTCAAATTGTGTTTCTCGATAAACATAATTATTTTTTGTCACCCAGCTCCAGAATTCCATTAGGCTACATAATTTGAAACAAAATAATAAGGATTTTTTCAGCATCATTTACAAACTTCCAGATGTGAGCTTTAGTGGGTAACTTCTCTAATATCTGCATTTGTTGGTACAAATCTCTTCTAGTTATTAATTTCATGAAAAACTGATTCACCTTTGGCTGCAAAATTATAAAAAATGGAGCATGGGAAAGTTTTCTAGTTTACTCCAGCAACATTAGAAAGTCACCAAAGGTCCAAGAGTGCTATCAGTGCTATCAGAAAAAAAAAATCAATTAACACAGTCTAGAAATTATTTATGTAATGAAAAAGGATGGACTTTCTGAATTTAACTTCTGGAAAGATCTATAAAAGTTTAGAGCTTCTTGAAGAGCACAAGAATATAAAGATATTGAAACTATAATGGAGCGAGGACTAGAGAAGCCAGTTTCCATATGGTTACAACCCAGAAAGGCAAGAGTCAGAATAATATTCAACTCATTTGAAGACTTCATCAGGACCATTATGCTGTTACATGATACTTTATTATGCTTCAACAATTAAAAAAAAATACACTAACTTTAGCCAGAAAAGGAAGTTACTGTATGGACTTCTATCTTTTAGAATCTTTTTAAACGTCACCTGACTAGCTATTTATCCACAGCCAAGCAAGGTTACTTTACCCTATCCTCTGAGTTATTTCAACAGAGAACATTGCTTTTCTGTCATTATATGACAGAAGAGTAGTTTAATAACATGATTCTATCAAAGAACCAGAGCAACAGAATTATAAGCAATATTCAAATTCCCTTAAACTGCTTCAGTGTTGACAAGATTTGAAATATTTTTGTAGTTTAATTACAATTTAATAAAGTTTATTTTTAATTTTTCAAAGATCAGAGAATTAATTTCTTAAATAAGTTTATTTTTGTAATTAGGAAAAATAAAAATATTTCAATAGTTTAAGGCCTTTTCAAACACCCCTGTATCATGTTAAATACCTTTTTATTAAAGTATTTAATAAACCATAGATGTACAATAAATATAATAAATAAATCATAGGTGTATAATAAATATAATATTGGTATATATATATATATATATATCCATAATCTATGAACAAAACATCAACACATGCAAACAAAGATAATATGCCCAAGGGCTGTGCTCCATAAAAGAAAGAGAAAAATTAAGGAAAAAGCATGAAAGAGAAAAATAAGTGTTACTGCTCTCTAAGGTAAATTTCTTATAATATATTCTCTGTTCATGGTCTGTGCCACTGACCATAAAATGCTCCATATTATAATTTGAAAAAAAGTCACTGATGTATGTTTCCATTAAGCACAACTCGCTTACCTACTAGTGAACAGAATTACTGTAATTCCCTTGAGTAAGATGCAGTGACATTGATTTAAAATTATCATAGAGACTTACCATATTCACAAAGTATTAAAAGGAAATTGCTGAGACAGCAAGATCCTGATTCTGCAGTAAAATGAGACTCTACTGAGTTCCAAGGAAGTCAATAGCTTTCATTGGAATACTGAGGTCTGTAATGCAGGGGCTTGGATTTCAGAAGGTAAAGTTTCAGACACATTGTAATTAATGATTATTAAACTGTAATGATTTTGGTACTAAATATAGCTCTAAGTGTTCTACAATACAGGCTTGAAAATTTTAACATTTAAATAATGGAAGAGAGGACATGAATTAATAGTTATAACACTCGACTCATCTTTGATGGTACAGCCACAGAATGTTTGATATAAAACCTCAGTAGCCAGCAATGACAAGTTCATCTAAAATTGTTTTTCAAAAATGAATAAGCAATAGGGTTCTCTATTTATGAATTCACTATATTGATTCAGTGTTTCTAGTTGGATGTGATAACTTTTAGCATTTTGAAGTCTCAGCACAACACCACTTACCACGTGATTCAGAATACTTTGCTTATGAACTACATTTTTTTTTATTCCCACCTGAAAGAATACCAACAATCTAGAAAAGTAATGCTACATATAGCTTTTTGCATGCTATATGCGTATTTCTTTTGCAGAACATAACTACATTCAATTTTTATCCCCATAGTTTGGAATACTCACTACTATAATTTCTCTCCCATCTGTTTTTTTCTTTAATGTCTTGTTTAAGAATCATGAAAGTCAGTGAATGGAGTTGTCAATGACTTTAAATCCCAAAGTAATGAAACTCAAATCCCTTTAAGAGAAAGCTACTTCACTTTTTTCTTATTTAGTTATTTTGTCCTGATTGATTTTCTAGTGTTTAGTTCTGGACAAAATATCATTTGGTTGACCATTCTGGACTTTCAGATGTTGATTTCCAAACACTGCATTTCTGAAACCTCTTGGACTTTGTTTTCAGTAGAGTTTACCTCATGAAGATTCACTGCGTGAATTTTCTGTTACTGAGGATGCTCAAAATATAAAACTTCTTTTTCAAACTACATTGTGCATCCTCATGGCAATTAAAAGCTCTCTTAGCATTGCTGTACAAACCTATGCTGTAACTAGAGACCGGAAAATGTTTGTTTTTACTTTTTCTTTTTCCACATTTCTTCCCTTCTTTTGGCATTTAGCTGTTGTAAGCACTGTCTGCCCACTCTCTGTGGTCTGCAGATCAATAATTCAGCCCGTTTGGTTTTAAAGCTGCAAAAATCTGACTTAGAAAACTAGTGACAGGGAAACTATTAAAATTCTTGAAGTAAAACAAAATAATGAAATCTGCTTCTAAAACAAATTCAGAGTTAATATAAGAACAACAACAAAAAAGTTGTTCTTCTTCAAAATATACAATAACCCAGTATTCTTTATAAGCTAAACAGTATCAGCCCACGTTGCACAAATGCACACAATATGTGGACATAACTGTAAAAAATTGATTAAGAATGTCTCAGATTCAATTTGATTTCTGCTGTCTCTGTATTCTGGGCTACATGGAGGGGAAATAATTCCTCTTCATTTGCAATCCCATGGCAAAAATCCTGCTGCCATCCCATTGATCCCACTGAAAAACTATCAATGCAGTATCCGAACCACATTCAATTTTCAATGTTATCTGTAGAATCGTAGAATCACAAATATACTGAGTTGGTAGTAAGCCTCTTACCTAATATGAGAAGGAAAAATAATACTGTGGCCTAACCAACTACAGGAATTTTCAGATCGTTTTTTAAATAATTTTTCTTTTCTGTTTACAGTCTCTTTTCAGAGGCAATATAAAAATAACTTGGTATTAGTTGGCCTACGACCCTAGTTAATGCTGTCTGGAATCCTTAATGTATGGCAGATACTATGTCAAATGTTAGAGAAAATGAAGACATTTTAAAAATTCACTTCAGAAGTCCAGCATGATAAATGAAATAGCTCATTCTTTCATTAAGAAAAAACTTAAAATATACTCATTGGATAAAAGCCAGTCAGTTTATGAAAATCTGATACATAATTAGCTGAAAGACCTAGTAAGTCATAATCCTATGTTCTATATCAGTTCCTATTTCTAAGCAGTTGTCTTTCAAAAGACAGTCCTAAGGAAAATGCATGGAAATGATCATTCATCACTAGGAGGTTAATGGATTCTATGGTCCACAGGATTGGGCAAGAGAAGGTGGACAGCTGGCTTTGATCACTCTGTACCACAACATAATGCCCACTCAAAGATACTGAGAGATAAACAGATACAGAAACTAAGCTACAGTCTCTCTTTGAAAGCTGGTTCCTAAAAAAAATGGCATATGGGGCTCTGTGGGAAGCTCGCACTGTGATACTGGCTATCTGTAAATACGGGAGCTCAGTCTTCAGGGTTGACAATTTGCTCATCTTCAGGAATGCTAAAATTCGGTGCTATTAAAAAGAGAATAGCAATAAGTGGTAAGTGTAGGTGGTTCTTTTAAACTACCTTCAGAGAATAACATTTAAGTATTGTCTTCAAATATATGTATTTATAGTAACTTGACAATAAAGAAGATAAGAAAGCTTAGATGTGTAGATTTGTATTTATACAAATGACAAACAACCCTGTAATTCCAAATCTCTTGGCATTTCTCACACTAACCGATTTTGGAGGCTACAATAAAAGTATTTTGTATTGTACTCACTGATTTTATAGGTAGAAGCATAACAGAAATGAACAAAAGGTGGGAGGACTGAACTGCCCTTGAAGCTGAAGACAGCTTTTGCAGCCCCAGAAACTGAGATCAGCTTACGGTGTAAGAGCACATTAAGTGCTCTAAAAGGTGCTTTGAATAAGACAGGCACACTTGCTAGACATGCCCTGTCTTCATTCTGGAGGGTTTTTTTTGCACACTGTCATAATGTGCCACGGGAGAAAATCTAGTAACATCTTACACAAGACTTGTTAATGAAGGACCTAAAAAGAGCTTCAGACAGAAGAAACACAGAGGTCTTAAGCTTAATATTCTTTTGAAACCTTCCAAAACCAGTAAAACAACCAGACTTCTACTTCTATATGATGTTACTAATGTATTAGAAGTATAAGTCATAGGATGTGCTGTCTGCCCTTCATCTGTCCCCTAGTTTAGGTTGGAGGGGCTGTTTAGAGGTTACCTGGTGCAACACCTGTTTCAAGCCTGGCCAGCCTACACTGCATAACTTACAGCCTTGTCCAATTGAGTTCTGGATATCTCCAACGGGATATTCTACCATCTCTTTGGACACCAGACAATGGACACAAATTTCAGAGGCGTGACACCATTTCACAAAAAAGTTGTATGCTTTGCTAAACGGATTCTGCTACAACTGCAGATCTCTGACTGGGTCCAAACTTTTTGTGTGGATTCCTTTCCAGTCCTAAACGAGGAGGGATTTTAATTTCAAGACCTTTTTCTCTATACTTGTACATGTAAAACTACCTTTATAAATTGAGAATGATATATGACACACAAGGATTCACAAAGCGAATATATTCCCAGGGCGCTAGAGAAAATCCTTCCTTATGGAATCCCCATCTCAGTAGGAATGCACGTATCATAATGCATCAGAGGAACATGTGAAGTCTACAGCAACCGCAGTGAGTATCATATACTGCTTCTTTGGCTAAAGTTTATAGAACACCATAAGGTGTTCAACCATTGCTCTGGGAACCATCAGGCTAAATCATTCTTCACTGAAAAGCAGGATTTCTACACCGGATCTTACTGTTTCAACAAACCAGAAGTTTTGGTAAGTCCTTCCCTTCCCTCTGCGTTTCCAGAAGGCATGTAAGATTGTTAAGTTCATCGCAGGAAAGTATTAAAAACTTCTCATTGACTACCAAATTTTGTGCCAATATCACTGAACAGATATCTGGTCAAGTATCACAGCAAATCTTTTCCAAAATAAAGGAGTTACTGTTTTATTCATTCTTCACGGCAGTTATTTATTGCGCAGATGGGAATTATTATAAACAAACAGGGTTTGTTTGCAAGATGGAATATTTTTTGAAAACTGGAATTTCACAAATTTCACGTACAGAAAAAAAATGAAAAATGAAATGTCCAATTGGTCTCTAAAGCTACTCTTACACGAAAGATTTAACTTACTAAAAGTAAGTGTTACAAGATGGCAGAAAATACAGAAGAAAAATAGTTAAAAAAAAACTTAATTAAACAACAGTAATGGTCCCTGAGAAGACTGAAGAGGAGTGAATTGAAAAAGAGTTCTTTACCTGTTAACTAGGATTTCTTTCCCTCTTCTGTGGGTAAGTATAATCCTACAGCTTGAAGGCTATGCAATTCAACTCTCAGTTAATGTATCTACCTCAATATATTATGATATGGAGCATTTTAATCCTTCTCACCATCTAGTGCACAGACACAAAAACTGCCAACTACTATTAATAGTTATATACAAGGAATCAATTCATGGAGGATCCACATAGAAAACAGGAAATATGCAAGCTTATTTGTGTGCCTACACAGGCATAAGCTTCTATGAGTCTGTGTGTTAATATATGCACACACACATACACATTCACATACAATGACCAAATAAAATTCAAAGAATTCTAAGAAATAGTTTTCCTTTTTTTTTTTTTCCCTGCAAAAATTATCTGCAGGAATAATAAAAGATTTTTCACAGTGTCAACAGATACTATATAAAGTTCATTCAGTGAAAGATAGCTTTGAATCACTGAGAGTAGTGAGCAGTTAAACTAGAGAAACAATGAAGTATTAAAGAAACAGATTTTCTCCATATACTGTCTTATTCTTATGTATCTATTTTTATTAGCAAACTGTATATATTCTATTTTCAGAATATCTACTGGTAACATCAAACCATTGTGAATTAAGTATACCAAACTCTACAAAATAGAAATCTAAGAGACATTCCATTTGTGAATGTGACTGCATAACACAGTATCAAAACAAGGCAACAGGCCAGGGTATTACTTTAGTTACATATAATGTTATATACAGGTCACTTTATTTTTGATAAGTATTAGCTAAAGAGAAACTCTTTCAACATTTTCGCTTTTGGTTAAACAATGAAATGATAAATGTAATAGGGGGAGATGGGACTTCCAGATAAAAACAGCACACTGCAGAAGATCAAGATAGCTTGCTCAAGCTCAAGATCTGGACCGGGTAGTCTCATAAGAAAAAAATGGTGTATTGCACAGTGTTCAATATTACCATTTGCAACGTGTTAGACTCTCATCAGTAATCACAAATGACCTAATTCATAACAGCTACAAATGAACACACACATTCTGTCAGCTTCCCATCTACAAGAATTTAACATACTTTACACATTAATTCAAATGAACCATGCACTGTGTATAAAACTAATGACCTACTTTGTAACCGCCGTGTGGGACTCTCGCCATGGAGTTGTCTGCGTGGCAAATATGGTGAGGGATGGGGAAGTGGCAATGAAGAGACATCATGTGTTTGAAGTTTGTACCAGTGAGGTTCATCATCTAGTAATGCTGTCTCTAACTCAATAAGAATCTAAAATAGAAAAAATGATTAAAAGTAGGAAAGCATTATATAACAACATTTTAAAATATGTATGCTCATAAATGTTATTCTAGTATTCTGCTACTGTTAACGAGTTTGTCTTGTAAGTTAAGGAGCTTGTCTTTTAAAAGTTTTATAAAAATTCTTTATTTAATATGAAAACAGTTCCTGTGCCTTTATAACACTAAATATACCAAAAATCTTTCACAAGATCTTTATAACCTTATGACAATCTTAACAGCATTCGAATCTCTTGTAGCAAGTTAGTCAGCAACATTCCGATCTTCTGGTAAAATAAAACTATGGATAATATGGATTTTATTAAACAGTTCTCAAAGAAATTGAGAAACCATGTGCATCCTGCTACTGAAACAGAACAAATACAGAAAGAATCTCATATGAGTACTATGTGCCAAGTGCTACTAAATGAAATAAGGACAAATACAACAATTTAAAACAGTTTTGCTTTGCTACATTTAGTTATTTTATTAAAAAAATACTGTATATTGAATATGAATATGTAGTCAAATGTATTCCTGTAATAACTACCAATAATTGTATACCTCTCCTAAAAATTCGCTTTCTTCCTCTCGAACTCGTGCTTGGTCCCAAAGAGTAATTTCTAACATTCGTTCTCTAAACTCTCTCCGATGAACTGGAGAATAAATAAATGTCTGGTTCCACTTAGGTTCCAATGTTTTCTTTACTGTTTTTGTTCTTCTTTTATTTTTATCACTGCAAAAAACAATCAAATACTTCTTTAAAAGTTTGGCAGACCATTAAACTGCAATAAGCATATCGTGGAAAGCAGCAAATCTTAAATCACCAGCACGTTGTGTAGTATTATGGAAGTATTCTGGTAATGTATGTCAGAATTTGTCCTTAATGATAAAACAAAGTTCAGCACATGTATTGAGGATAATTCGTAATTTGATATTAAAACCTAAAGTTAGCTGAATTCCCAGTTCACGTGCCAATTCCAATTTTAAGAAATTCCCCGAAAACCGGAAATGTTTTAGTAAGTTTGTTTTGCAAACAGCAAACATGGAGTTTTTATGAAGCAAATATACTTCTATAGGTGGAATTCCCATGAGCCACAGTCCAACAGTAGCACATGGGCACAGCGAAAACCTGCATTTCAGGTAAGTGAGCCAGCCGGTTCACTCAAACTTTCCAGTCCTACAGCGGCTGGCACTTGAGCCGCAGGGCCGGAGGGAGCAGCTGGGGAGCTGTGGGCAGCACGGGGCCTTCCTGCGCAGGGTTTTCCTGGCTAAGGGCTGCACAGCTAAGAAACCAGAAGCCCTGAGAATGAGTTACATTAATTCTTCCAGCAACAGTGGCAGGAACGGTGTTCCCAAAACAGCTCCCCAAATCCTCTGGGTTACCAGGTTGAAGGCAGATCTACATTGCGAGGTGGGCCTGACTCTTTGGTGCCTCATGCAAGGCTACCAAGAGAATCTTGGCTCTGGCTCAAGGGTGTTGTTGAAAGCAATGTGTTTTTCAGAACATTTCTGCTCGAAAGAATTAGTATTTTCTGATGGAAATGAATCTCACTGGAAAACACCCACGCTCGTTCTATTGAGAATACCGAGAAGAGTTCTCAGAACAATGCTTCATTTTAAACCTGCTGATTGCTGCATAATTCAGCTGTGGTATTAATTTATGTAGATTTTTTAATATGGCAATGAAGTTTGGAAGTACTTGCAACTGTAATATAGTTACTGTATTTCTGAACTGTTACTTAGAAACTGGGTCAACATTAACTAAGAAATAATATTTTTAGACACATTGTTAAAGCAAATAATGCAATTATGTCTATTACACTAAAAAATTGTTTACCCTTGAGAACTAAAATAAGTTATACTGGACAAGCTTTTACAATCAAATTTGTTTAATCAAAGAGAGTTCTATATCTTCATCCAATTAAATGCTTGACTTATTTAAGCATTTTACCTCTAGCACGTTTCATTCTCTTACACAAGAAATATATTTTGCTTACTTAACTTTTACTTCTAAGGAAAGGAAAATTAATTTTCCTGCCAGGGAAAAAAAAAACAAAAACTAATTCAATAGGACAACTTGCTGATTCTTATGTACGTGATAGAAAACACACAGAATAATTTAAGTTCTGGACACTTCACATAAACAGGAAGAAGATGAAATAATTCTTGTGAAACACAAATTATTATAGATTAATAAATTTCATGTTATGTAACTTTCAGTAACTGTACACCCACATTATTTAATCAAATATCTTTCTTGTATGTATTTTTAGTTATTAAAGTTTAGAGTGAACTGTTATGAATGCAGACATTTCTAGTAGTTTTATTAATCTTCAAAAAACAGGTGAGATAATTTAAGCACACCTGATACTCAGTTTAGCATAGCCTCAGCATCTCCAATCATACTACAGCAATGCAATTTGAATAAATTAAGAATCTAGTCCATCAGTTCAAATGTTGTTGAACCCAATATAATTCATCCAAAACCTTTTTGTCAATTATACAGCAATTTATGCAGTCATTGAAGATTCTCCTGTTAACAGATGGCATACAATGAAAGTGGAAAAGCAGTGTCTTTCAAAATACTGAATAGCTTTAATTTCTGCTGAAGTCAATTGGTACTGAAGACAGTTAGCATCTTCCCAGTTTAGATCTTACGAAAAGCATAGGAAGTAAAAATATAAACTGGAAAGTTACATCCTATTCTACAGATTCAGCAATCTTTTATATAGAGTCAGGTTGAATCTTCAAATTATTTGGTTGATACACTACAAAATAAACATTTTCCCTTACTGACATGAGCTGAGGAAATATCGATAACAAAAATCAGCTGTGGAACAAACTATCCTCTTTACTGTTGTTCCCATCACTTACATGGAAATGACGAAAAATCATGGACTAAAAAATGAAGGATCTATTCAGGAATAATGGGCCTTACCACAGTTTCATCTTCTCTAGATGTGTATGTTATGCCAGCCTAGA
Source organism: Anseranas semipalmata (assembly GCA_013399115.1). Lineage (NCBI taxonomy): Eukaryota > Metazoa > Chordata > Aves > Anseriformes > Anseranatidae > Anseranas > Anseranas semipalmata. The sequence continues at coordinate 101,378 of VXAA01004523.1, read as the reverse complement.
TTATTATCAATCCTGTACTTTGCGAAAAGTCTTCAAGTTGCATCTCAGAATTCTCAAGAACTTGCCCAATTTAAGTCCCCTTCAGCCTTAACTCACTTATAGTGTGATATGAAATCTGTCAGATTTTGGATGTTAGAACTTTTCCTGCTTTGTGTGGGACACACCAAACAGCTGGACTGATCAGTCCAGAAATCTGTGAACCTACCTTTGCAGCATTTTCTTTGCACTATACAGGAATAACTGTCATAGGAAATAAGGGCATTATAAAACACTAACAACATGCTTTGCAAATAACAGTTCCTCATGCAACAAAATATGTTTACCTTTCATTTTCTATTTAGTATTTAATAAAATACACAGTGAACATGAGTTAGTGTTCAGTGTCCAAAGACGCATCAACGTTACATAGCATGTTCAATTAAGAAACTTCAAACTGTAATATTTTTCCGTAAGTGTATGGCCAGTAAGCTCAGCTGTGCATGGCATCTGAGTATCAGACTAATTCTTACTCAAACGTTCCTCGTCTTTCCGTTCACCCTACCTTCTGTCTGGAAGAAAGTAAATTTTAACATAAGGATTCCTTGGCCTCCCATCTTCCCTTGAAGGAAGATCCTTTGCTCCCAATATTGTCACTATTAACTGATGACCAACCTTGTCATACCATAGTTTTATCTGTAATGAGAAAATATTAATTAGTGAACTCATTTCTACAACAAATACCATATTAATCTTTAAAATTAATTTTTCTCATTAGCTTCTATTTATAACGGTTACTTAAACACAAAATATTGTGTTCTACTCTGTATTTCTAATAAAGCATAAAAATAAATTAAAATTATAATAGCTTCAGTATGTATCAGGAGTTACTCATTTTTAAAACCCTGTACAATAAGTACATTATTTCATACTAATTGTTTTTCACATAGTGCTAGGGTTAGGATTATTGTCTCTTGGCAGTGGTATTGTATTACTTGCATTACTGATGTATGGTATTCGTATGTATACATTTCTACATAGTTTATGCACAATGAATGAATGAGTATTTCATGTCCTGTTGTGCTGGAAAGACTATCGAATAAGGCCATAAATATTGAAAATCTCTAAATGTTTTTCAAGATGCGGAGGCTCATGCTGAAATTAAATAAGCCCTCCAGAAATCATAAGAGAGGGAGGTTCAATACAACACCTCTCTTCCCAGTCCAACTCAGCAACAACAAGGCAAAAACTACCATTACTCTTCTGGATAAATTATTAATAAGTCTTAGACTCTGTCTAGCCAACATTTTTACTACATTCATTAGATGCTGCTATTTAGCTATGCCAGTTCGAACAGTATAGCTGCAAATACATTATTCAAGGAGAGGATGCACCTACTTAGAGCAGTAACAGGGGCAGGGGGGAAATGGCGCAGATAGGACAAAACAAAGCTTTTCAAATAACCCGGGAGTCATTACAGGGTGGTACCACTGCGATAGCATTAACTACAGCTGACAGAGGAGGCTCTCTTCATGGGCAGCTTGCTTGAGACAGAGGACAAACTAGGACATTTAAAGGAAACACTGTCCCTCCCTGAACTTACGGGAATCAGTGAGGGTAATGCCTGACTCCACACTTAACAAAGCTGTGCACCTTTAGGCACGAATACACCCTAGCTAAGGTAACATCATCAAGGCTAGGTGTACTCTCTGTGGAGCCCATCTCACATCATTTCAGCGATGGGGTCTCTATCTGCTGTCATAGCTCCTCATCTTCAGCACTTCAGTCACTTAGAGAAAGGTCTTGATACAATTCTCTAGTCTTTTGACCAACCAACATGAGGCTGGTTTAGCTTTCTGCTATGCCTAATTACTGCACTAAGTGAGATGACACTAAGACACAGCAACTCATTCAGTGGTGGGAGTGTACTTGTTCCTACTCCATTACAAATCTTACAGATCTTGTAGCCACCAACCAGCAGTGTTTGGATATCAGAAAAGGGTGAACACCTATCCTCTATTATCATGCTCGTGGCCCTGCTACTGACTTCGTAGGTTTCTGGTACCAACAGTTAAAGGGCTGTGTGACTAGTGAAGCAGAAAGCTGTGTGAGAGAAATTATCCCTAATAAGTTTCATTCAACAGAGCTCTAGATGCTGTTCCTCCATTCCTGCAAAGTGAGGGGATTTGTCAGTGTTTCTCTAAACCAAGAATTATCTGGACTATTATGTATCTTCATCCAACTACAGATAACAAGTAGAAAGCTTTGCACCAACAATCTGAACCCCAACAGAAGCTTTGATGACCTCTGAAGTGCAAGGCAACTTAAATGATCTCTGACACTAAATGAGTGCACCTGCAGGCTTCTCTGGGAGTCCCTGAGCAAAGGACAGACTCGTCTGCTCCCAAGCATTGGCTAGGCCCACACCCCAAGCAGAGCTGCACTGAAGACAATTTCATCATCTGCTTTTTTTGGGAAAAAATATCCTTGCTTAAGCAGAATGCAATGTATTTGTGATCCAGACAGTATCATAAACTGAGTGAAGTTAAGATAATCACACCTGAGTGCCAAAAATATAACCAGAATTATTCATTCCTATTCGGGCTAAATAATTCTTTCCCATAGTTGTTTGCCTGGACTTTTGCAAGAAGACTTTGGCCAAAATGGTTTGGAGAACGAGCCTAAGGGAAATGTAAAATCATCTGATGCTATTTCTTTGAGATGCTCTGTTGGCTGTCTTTTGCCATAAGAACTCAAAGTTTGCACTGACACATAGCTTCTACTCTTCTATTAATACTCTGAGAAAATTTGGAAAAACCTGTACATAACGGGCATACTGTCCCTGTAATTCCCTGCAGTTTGGCTTGTTACTGGCCAGGTCAGAAGGCAGAATTTTGACCAAAAGCCTCTTTCTCCTGTGTTCACATTGCTAACACTCAATACACAGCACAGGCTCTTGTAACCCAAGAATTCATTTGATTTGAATGCAAAGAGAAGAAGGGAAGAAACTGGGAGTGAGAGAATGGATGAAGAACCCCGTGGAGGGGAGGATGGGACTGCATTCTCATGGGGTTAGAAGGAAGAGGGGATAAATAAGAATCTGCTTTAGAACGACTGGAAAAGTTAAGTATACTGGATGTTTCTTGGTGAAACACAGGAATAATAGAGCCACTGATGTCAGGGACCATAGAAGAAGAGGGGCAAAGCCAGACTGGATGAGAGAAATGGAATGAGGTGACAAAAGAACCAGCCAGTCCATAACTGGCACAGAATGCATTGCACAGATAGACTGTGATGAAAGAAAATCTGACATGAAGTCAGGACAGAAAATTGTAAAGGAAAATGAGAAACAATGAGTTAGAATAGCATACTAAACATGGAAAATTGGTTTGGGAATAGGACTGAGCTAATTCTGTCTCTCCTGCGCATATGTTTTATCACACAATATCCGGATGGATGGTATTTTCCTACAAGAAGCTTGTCTTTTCTACTCACAAGGAGAGAAAGCTCTTTTAAGACAGGCAGGTGCTGTCTGAGAGGACTGGATTCCATCCTTTCCTCATTCCCAGCGGTCTTGTGTATTGGAGGGTGGATCACTTTAAACATTCAAAAGGTATTTACAAATTGCATGTTCTTCACTGCCTGGGAGCCTGGCCTGAGACCCCGGAGCCTGATTTGCAGTACTACGAAGTGTTTGAATTGAAGTCTGAGGTGTGTATTACAGCAGGGCAGTTACTGAAAAGTCTGGAAAAGTCACTGAAAAATCAGAAGCTGATTTTCTCAGATTTTGATGATAAATTCTCAATTCTTAATTGATAAATACAGAGCAATCCTACTACACCTTGCAGAATATTGTATGTATTTTATGTAGTGAAATAAACATGAGATACCACATGTATAAGGAAAGCTGATGAGGAAATTATTTTTTTCCCTTATAGCTGTGTTGAGTAGTATGTAGAAAAGATTCCTAACACCATAAAGTGAAGAATATTGAATTATTCAATCCACAGGGTGAAAGACCCACAAGAATGCACAGGTGTTGTGATGCTCAACCCTGAGAGACTTAGGCAGCTGACTAATGGAGCAGAATCTACAAACCCCCATGCAGCAGCAGTTTTTCACACATGCAGGAAAGGCATTTTTAAAAGCAGGTAATTCAAACAAAAGCTTAGAACATCTAAGAAACTGTGAGATGCAATCCTGATCTAGATGGGGGAAAGGGAAGGCCAAAACTACAACATGTAAAATACGCCACAAGAAAACCACAATGGCTGATGCTAATGTGGAGGCTAACACCTGTAAGAAACATCTTGAATAGGACTTTGTCTACCTAAATAATTTAGAACTTAAGCAACTAAAATATACTTAGTCAGAAAGTGATCCCATCTGAAGGCTTTCTGAGGATCTTTATCGTTAGTGTTGAAGTCTTGGAAACTTATCATTAGCCACACACATGATCACATACTTTCCTTCCCTAGACAGATGTGCATCTAATTCTTGACTGGATTCTGTTACGACCTCCATTCAGGCAAACAGACATCTGAACTCAATGAATCCTGAAATTGTGAGACAGTCTGCCATGCACAGAGTGGTGCATCTGCTGAACTCCTTGAGATGGGCTTCCAGGTAGGAATACCTGATGTGCAGAGCAGAATAGACAAGAACTCTTCTGCAGCCAGACAATGAAGGTACTCACCAGGGGCAGCAGGGACGGGGGACAGAGCTGAAGGCCTGGTCCCAGCTTCACAGAATTCTTTCTGTTTTTTATCCAATAGGGGTACAATACAACATCAATACACATTCTGGTTAGCAGGTCTGGAACCTGTTACACTAAAAGTAAGCTTTCTTTGCTATCACCACGCACTTATATTCGTGGCCACACAGTATCTCAGCTTCAGTTAGGACTTCGCGCTCCAGAAAAGAAAAAGATGTGCAATAGCTTGATGATAAAGGCACTTCTCTAAGAATCTCTTCACTCTAAAACACAGATGTCCAGTTTCTGCAATGAGTCTCCTACACATAAAACAGTATATGAAAGGTGACTGCTGGTGTTGCATTCTAAGAACTGAGAATTCAGATCTCTATTATTCCCATTTGGTCCTCTGTAGGCTCAGAAGAAGAGACAGACACCTCCCTCTGGAGAACTGACTCACCCTCTGGAGTAGCCTAAGTTTCAAATAGAGTTAATGTGGATAGGTGTCCTCTACTTGGGCTGGATCCCTCACTGCAGGTATTGAGATACCTAGTTTTTTCCTTCAATTGTGTAAGTCAAAGCTCTTCCACAAGGCACCTCAAGCTAGTATAAATTAAGCTCTATAAATTAAGCACACAAATTCAGTTTACTAGATTTCACACTTTTTCCTTTAGATCTTGCCTTAACTAGAAACTTTTTTATTCAGAGTACTGATCGAGGTCAGAGTTCTAGAAAAGAAGTAATCATGTAATTAGGACGCATACTCTAACACATATGCATAAGGAAAATCCATTAGAAAAATCTAGATAATATTATTCCCATTTCCCATATTCTCCTGTCATGAATGTTTGAGTGCTTAAAAGCTTAACTAATTCTAACATGGTTTTGTGTATAGCACATACCGGCACGTGATAACTTAAGTGGTAACTTTAGATTTAAAAACAGAGTGTTTGCACCTATTAATTCTGTGCCATACTTTCTTTCTTTATTTTTTATAGCATCCTTGCTTCATGAACATCATGGAAAAGAGAGCCAACTTGTGCCACTGGAAGTGAACACCCGCCCTGCAGCTTGAATTCTACCACCCCAGCCAAGTGACTACTCAAACATCACTAGGTTTGTGAGAAAGCTGGCCAGTCATTTTTGTTCTTGTGTTGTTCATTATGATTTTTCATGTAACCTACACAGCTGTTTATTAGCATAATATTTTCTTTCTTTTTGCATTATTCTGAAAGAAGAGATATACCAACAGGATCTGTTTTTGAAGAAAAAATGTCTCCATTTATTTTAAAATACGCTTAAAGCAATTATTTTGGACTAAACTTACGTAGATGAAGAAACTGTCCTGAGGTGGTAGAGTCTCTGGTTTAGCTTAGGAGAGCTTTGGTTGTTCTTAAATCTACCTCTAACAAATGCTGACTACTCAGAGTTGCTAAATCAAACTATGCTGTCTTCAGGTTGCTGTCTTACATGCTGGAACAAATATAAGAAAAGGCTGCTAAACGAAGAGCTTCTAGGATCTGAAGGCCAGAAAATTATGGAGGTATTTAGGCTGCCCTAACCTAGATATACCACAAATTTCTTTTTTAGTGGCTCCATTTTGATTTCAATAACGCCAAGTAGATGCATGCATGTATTTTTGCACATGATCAAACATACTGATGTTCTGTATTAAAGCAGAAGGGATGTCTGAAATTTTTGAAGTTAGGAAAAAAACAGTGGTTTAATGGCGACTCTGGCTCTGAAGGAGGCTCCACAAAGTGAACAAGAGGTTCTGCATGGAAAACACATTTAAGAACAGTTCATTCTCTACGAAGATATCGCAAAACATCATTCCATAAGTAAGAAAACTGCTGGTATGTTACAATGAATCTAAAAGTTCAAGAAATAAATATGCACATTTCCAAGTGCTGTGTACGTAGTAGAAGTTCAGGAGAAGGGCACATGGCAGGGAAAAAAAGAAATTGCGTATTTTTCTTTCCAATAAAAGAACAAGGATAATTTTTAAATCATCCAGTGATAAAAGAGAGAGAAAATGACTTGAAGGACACGGACATAAGTGTGGAGGAGGAACTTGTGCCAGAATCTGGGACATCTATCACCAGGATCAGTTTCAGACTAACAAGTAGAAAAGATAGAGCAAGAATAAAGATGTGCATTTCCTGTTAAGGGCAATGAAACAAACAGGTATAAACAGAAACATTCGGAGATCCTCATTCTTGCAGGGAATTCTACAGACACAGCTATACCACAGCCCACAATGTAACGTGTACCTCCTGCCAACCACAAACAGCAGCTCAGAGCTCTGTTAGCTCATTTCTCACGCCAAAAAGTAACCCGAGTTCTGCAAAGCTCCTGGACTGCTTCTAATACCCAAGTCAGCTTGTTTAAAGATCACTGGAGAATTTCTGTTCTTCCCTGCAACCTGCATTGCAAACATATATTAAATTAATCCACCTTAAACTACCTACTATCCCTACGAGACATGGGCAGATGCGGGACTTCTTGTTTCGGCCTAGTCCTAAGGATGTTGCCAACGCCGTAAGTTTGAGTTCCTCAGGAACTCCTGTCACAAACATGTTTGGCTTTGACCATTGCTGAGCCCTCTCTGTAAAAAACTGGTAGAGAGACCCCCAGTGACTCCCCAGACATTGTGCAGAAACAAAACTGGAGCTGAAGATGGTTCGTATCTACAATTCCATACACAACCCCATCAGTCAGAGGTGAGAGAGTAAGCCTCAGACACTTGCACCTCTTGCTGGCTATTCTCTATCAAGCACTAAGCTTGTTTTATCTTCTTAAACTACTACCATAATCATTTCATCAAAATAAATTATTTTATTTTGTTTTTTTGTTTTTTTTTTTCATTAGAAGATATCAGTCTAAGTAGAACTGACATGGCTATTTTTATGTCTGTTTCTTTTTATAATGTGATTTAAATATGGGACTACTACTTGTTACTTCTACTTTAAAATACTTCATGAAATATGCAAATTTCAGGCATTTATTTCCTTTTTAAATTGAACACTCAGTTGTCATATTATTTCTTCATTTATTTTGCACATATATAAAAAGAAAATAAATATTAAAAGACTACTTGTGTTATATACAATATTTACTTCTACGAACTACTTAACAATTTGTGAGTGGATTCGTACCCCCTTTGATTTCATTACCACAAGGAGAAGTCAACTTTCTGAGTCATGATAAAGGACATTTTAAATTTTTAATAGAAAGCCAGTTTATGTCAGTAGCACATAGCACCATTAACAAAACAGTACTGTCAAGAAAGTTAAAAAGTACTGCCAATTACTGTCAAGTTTTTTAATCTCAATTTTTTTCTCAGATTTTTTATTTTTAATTTATATTTATGCATTTGTAAAGACTACTTCAGGGAAATAATATATTGTAAAAAAAATGTGCTTTTTTAAGTCTGAGTCATAACCAAACCTTCCTACAGTCTTGTTTATTCTTTTATAAACTTATATGATCTTTTTTTTTCCATTTCAATATGAAATTTTGTCATCTCATTCTCATAATTCAGATCCAGTCCTTTACATTTTTCCTTGAGCAACTGAGCAAACATGAGGAACATTTATACGGCTCCCACACAAAGATTAACATCTCCATAAAGATATTTTGTAAGAAAAGCAGATAATATTCTAAATACACAAAACTGAAAAACATGCAGCAAAGCAAGATAAGCATTGTAACAGATTAGTAAAACCTACTTTTGCGTTAATCTACAGTACCTTAGGAGTTTCCTAATGAAAAAAGGCAAACAACTTGTACCTAAACAGAGTATCAAGGCTAAATAAATTGAGTAACACAAAGGGAGAGTTCATTTTTTACTTAACAGAGTTTTGGTTATTTTGATATACTTTTAAAATGTAAGAACTGAGTTTCATATGCAAGAAATTTGTTTCAAAGGTACAAATTTATTTGCCTGTCTTCCACTCAAGGCGCTACTATTACTTGGAAAATGCAAAAAAGGATGTGTTAAGTAATGATAATGAATGATTTAAAGAGACATCAATCTTTATATAATGACCTCAAACATTAACAGCATAAAATTATTTGTTGCTTAAACAGTATACATTTTGTATGTTGGATACATAGCCATCATGACTGCTGAAACCTATATGAGTTTAATACTGCGCAAACAGCAAAACAAAAACTACTTGTCTCTTTAAATTGTAATTTAGTATTTTAACCCCCATGCAGAACTTTACAAGCTGCTCACAAGATGACATGAAACTTGTTAATATGGCTTAAAGCAACACACTAAAAATATGGGAAAACGGACTATAATGTAACGTTTTCCTACTATGCATTTTCCATAACAAACAAAAGAAAAAAACACAACTTTAGTTTCTGTCAGGCAGACGAAGTCTTTACCTGAACCCTAGGAACAAAAGGCGTTGTTCTTCTACTAAGGCTTTGGCTCTGGTAAGCAAAATTAAAGAAAAAGCAATAAAACAAAACCAAAAAGGACAACACGCTGGAAACTAAAAGACCAAAAGTAAAAACAAAGACACACAACTATTACTTTAAACACAGCTTTACACCAAGGACATATTTATCTAAAACAAAGTATTTTAATGCAGTGCATAAATTAAATCTGCAAATCTATTACCAAATTACATCAAACCCCTGTGACTGAAATTCTGACCTTAGGGAAGTCAGCAGGAATTTTGCCACTGATTCCCCAGGAGCAAGGATTTCACTTTACAGGTCTATGGGTAACATTTACAATAGATTTAGAAATAACATCAACAAAAGGAGCAGGTCAGCAAAGTGTGATTTAAAAGTGGGGTAGAAAATATAAATTGAGCTCGATCACCTCTTTCAGAAAGACTGTAGATGCATATTCAGAGACAGAAACGAGTACAGAGCACACACCAACAGCTTTGGTTGCTTTCTAGAGTAAAGCAAGTGAAGTAAAAGGTTGTCCCTTTTCTGCAACTTTAAGTGGCATTTCTATAAAAAAGCCCTCCTAAATACTTTAAAAAATATTAAAAGAAAGTCAGTGCTATCTCTTATTAGCATTTCAGGGTGGAAGGTACAATCAGTGTGTTTCAATTCTCTAGCACTGATGACAGAAATGACATATGGTATATACAGAAGACCCTGGCATGAAATGGGATCTAGAACATTTAACAAACTTAGCTGCACAGCACACCTAGACCCATTTATATCCCTCATCTGTGCGGTGGAACGCTTCAGACCCGATATAACCTGGTGGATCCCAGTGGCTACATCAAGACTACATCAGTACTGGCAACGGTCCCAAGGTCCTGGACTAGCTACAAACTCCAAGCGCTCTCCATCTCTGGCTTAGGGCAACAGCTAATGGAGTGGCACAGGAAGGGTTCCGAGTGTGGGGACTGGACAGGAACGGGAGCACATCGGTACCTCGGAGAGCCGGGGAGCGGGTGAACAGGAGCAGGGGTGTAGGTCAGAACAACCACAGCAATCTGACAGTGCTGGACCTCCTTTCCTCCCTGCTAGGCTCTCCTGAGATTATCAATCTGTTTCAAAGTGGTGGAAAGAAGCTGCTGCTCAATATTCACTTCCATAAGGACTGTACCCAGAATATGGAGATAGGCAGTGATGATGGTTCTGCCACCCTCCCTGCTTACTTGGCATGCACAGATGCTGGAGAAATCTGTTCCATAAAATGTGTGAAGGAATCTGTTCTCACACCAAGTAAGAGGATATATAAGACAATTTGACAGTCTGAATCACGGTTTTGTCTGATGTGTCCCCACGCTGGGTGAGGTGCAGCAGCTGCATGTTGCCCCCGCTGCACAGCCAGTACCGCACAGCCCAAAGTAAGGGTGCCAGAACGTGGCCTACTCACGCACCACGAAAGCAGATCTTCGGCTTGCTTCTGCTCTGTGTTACAACAGAAATACAGATATTCCAGAATATTGCAATCCTAAAAGGGACAGAATGGTTCCCACCTTGCACCAAAGACCCTCACTGGCCATATTCTGCCTTGGAAAGGGCTATAAGCATATTGTGTGCAATACCTAGACCTTTGCAAATTTTGGCTTTAGAGCAACATCAATTTACTTCCCTTGAGATAGAAAGAGAAGAGAAGGGGCAAAAGAAAAGGAAAATTGGAAAGGGGAGCATCACTCATACTCAAACTCCTCCCCCATACACTGACATATTATGTCCTTCACAATGTACAATATCTGCTTTCAATATGTTACAGGTAATTCAACTATAATTTATATACTTGCATTTTTATTAATTTATAAATTGAATATGCATGAAAAATCTATTGAAATGGTTCTGTGGTTCAGGTGTACAAGGAAATAGTTAATTTTATAAATAACACCCCTCTTATGTTAGAATTTCCACCAGTACAAGAATGAAACATCGTGATCTTATATCTGTATGCATTTCTGCATTCTTCTAGCCATGTTGTCAGTCTTTAAACCTAGCTATTGCCAAAGCATTCCCAGTTATGCTTTTCATGCAGCAGTGAAAGTAGCCAGAAAGCAGTAATGAAGCAAAGAGTACCAACACACAAAGAATACTGACTTATTCAAAATGACATTAAAAGAAAAACAAATCACTGAAAAAACACAGAAACAGGAACCAGATGAAGCAAATAATAATAAAACAATAAGTGCAACAAAAGCTAAAGATACTCCCCTGAAAAAACAATGTGGACCAAAAATACCATAGAATAAACTGCACAGAACACAGATAACATTATTCAGACACCTTGGTAAACTATAACACTATAGTTCACTGTAGCTGCACATAATTTATTTCAATAAAATAAGTATTTGAGTAGAATAATTACTAATGGAAAAAATATTTCCTAGTTATGTGGGATGGTTTACTTCATGGGGAATCCTATTAGCCAGCTCTGGATTGTTACTGCAACCTCAACAGAAGAAAACATGTACACAGACTAATGCTACGACAGAGAAAAACATGGAAAACTGAACAGGCAGAGAAGGGCACCCCTGAACAGTAGAGAGGGATCATGGCAACTAAACTGACTGAACAACTATTGTAGTGCAGCCTAAAACACACGAGATTCAACCCAGCAAACACTAGAAACACATTCTCTTTCATTTTGAAGTAATTTCTAGGATTTTCTTATTTTTGTCTAGGAGTCAAATACATAAATATATAAACTTAACTTCTGATGTAAATATTTACCTAAAATGCTGTCATCTTGAAACCTTTATGTAACAACAGCTTATTCGCCTTAGAGGCATTTATAATTTCTCTGTCTCTCCAAAAAACCTGTCACTGAAGACTGTAAATTATGTACTGAATTACAAATGCCTTGGCCAAGGAATACAATCAGATAAGAACTCTGTCAGCTTTTTGCATACTAGGATTTTAAAACCAAATCAAAACTCCACTCAACACTATCTACCTATACAGATAAATATACAAAATCCAACATAATAATTGTGCCAAAATATATGTCTGAGCACACAGTGATTTTATTTGAGCTTGCTACATATTTAAGACCACACGAAGAGCTGACATTAGAGACAGGCTGAAGTATACACGGGAAAAACTGGAATAGTACACAACATTGCCAAAATACCTAGAAGAGCGAGCAGAAAATCTACCCCTTCCTGCAGTTATTCTCCTGCCTCAGCACTCACCACAAAAAGCACATTCCCAATTACATGAGGAATTTAGTATTTCTTTCCTTTTCCATCTACTCAGCTCTTTGGAATGAAGGAGTGTTCCATCAACTATCTCGTCAGACAGGAGCTGATTAAAACCATGGAAAACCAAAATACTGAAGCTCTTCCATTTTGTACTTTTCAAGCTAAAATATTTTTTGGAACTTGGAGAGAAATTTTGTTTCAAAAATTCAGTTTTTCCCTATTTCTTAACCTTTGCTACAGGTACAAAATTAAAAATCTCACAGTCTAGTCCAATTTATCAAAATGTCCCCAACTCAACAAAAAGTTCATTTTTTTCACTAACTTTTCTAAAGTTTAGAAACTATTTAAAGTTATAAAATGAGAAAGCAAAATTTTAAAAAGTGAAGGAAAAAATTTTCTTTAAAACACATAAACCCCCTAATCTGGAAAATCAAAAATTGTGACTTTCAAAACTAACTTAAAATGTCAGTTCAAAAAGAAACTACAAGTATTTACCATTTTGAAAGAAACTGAATTCCTGTGGAATACTTCAATTCTCTTGAAGTTATCTTGTTCTAAAAATATATTGTAGTCTACACATTTCAACGAGCCCTCTTTCATTCTAAGGGAAATTCTTGCTGTGTGCCCCGCTGCAATCTATCCACACCATCTTCGGACACCGTGAGAGCCACACTTCCTCGCAAAGCAAAAGGTTTAGCACCAGCCTTCCAACAGCAGCAGGAGCTGGCTTGTGCCATTAGCATGCTAACACGATCTATAGCTGTTGCCAGCTTTTCTCTAGCTGGTGAGGTCTGATAAGCATCCAAATTTTCAAACTGTCTACTTTAGGTGTCTATGTGGAGATGGTGGGACGTTACTTTAGAGAGTTACTGAGCGTTTCTGACCCTGCTGATAGCCAGCTGGAGCTGTGTGTTCTCAGAAATCAGCTGCTCCCTGAGGGAAACAAGGAAATTGTGTAGCTGGGAGTATTGTATACATTCACATACAGTGTATAAGGTAGTTAGAATGAGGACAAATGTAAGAAAGATCTTTAAACATCTCCTAACGTTATTTGGTTTCCTTAGATGGAAAGAAATGCTATAAACTTATTAAAAAAGGCATCTGTATCTTGAAATAAACAAAAAATAATGAAAACAGGAATGATACTTCCTTGAGTTAAAATCTGAACTTATATGCCATTCTGAGATATAAAACACTGTGAATTCTGTTATTCTCAGTAAATTAGAATACACCTCCAAATCTCCTGACACTGTTCTTACACACCTCAAACTGCAACATCCTATCAAACCACAAAAGCAACAGTTACTAAATTTGCTAATAAACCATAATAACCCTAATAACCCTAAACTCCTGAAGATTTTCTTTCTGAAACTGAGAAAGTCAGGTCTGTGTGATTCCTACTTGGATCATTATTTTGCGTTGTCTGTGCATTGGATATCTGACTTTTTTACAGCCTAATCTTTTATGAGATTTAGCCAAAAGAGACTTCTTTCCCACCTTTTCAAGTATCAACAACTTTTTACTGTCTTGTAAAACTCCATTAGTTTTTAGAAACCTCAGCCTGTGTATTTTGACAGTTCATGTTTCTGTGCCCTTCCCATTGTATTTCATGCAGTCAAAGCACTCTCCATTCTACAGTCAAGATTTCTACTTTTCCATTTATCCACAGGACTGACTCTTTCAAAGTAGCTAAGAACAACAGTTACAGAAAATTAAAAATTATATCTTGTAGATGGCTGGTCTGATGAGCAAAACAAATAATGCCTCATGCATTGCAAAATGGAGCCAACATGGCTGCTGAACAGACAGAAAAATGTTTCTTCCTCTCCTCAATCAATACCATAAACCATTTTTGGGAGACCAGAAACAGTCTGCTTAGATTTTATGCATATTTTTATAGCCCACTCATTACCTTAACATAAACAACTTAGAAGAAATATAAATGTGACATTTTCGAACATGTTTAACATCAGTTCTGCACTGCTTCCATTCTGTTTCCTCTCATTTTCAACATGTACCAGGCCACAACTGAGCACTTTTGAAAAATCACACTTTGGAGTTGTAAATGCCACAGAAATGCATACAAAACCTAAGTCCTTCAGTTCAGTACAAAAAAAAAACACCCTTTTAAACAAGACATTCATGTAATGAACCTTGTTCTCAATGAGAGTGAAGAACAGAAGTGAATAACATTGGTACAAAGAATACAACATTAGTAAGCAATCAACAGGATATCTGGGGAAAGGTATATATGAAAGCTAGTGCACAGAAAATAAGCAGTATTAATGTCCAAGCACATGGGTGATAAAATCTACCATAAGTGTTACAGTTGAAGTATATACACTCAACAGCACAAACACAACTGGAGGCCAAGATTTGGTCTTTCTGAAAACTTGACAATACCAATTTAGCTTACTAGATAAATATATATATCTATGTCTAATTCAACATACTTAAAATTTCCAACAGCTGATAAAATGGAATGTTGTTATGAAACTATGGTCCTACCTATACTGAGACATATAGCATTAATAAAAAATTTAGCTGGTTTAACAAGAAATTTATGTTACAGGTAGCTTGGACTCTGTACTGAGAGTTGTACATGCTGCAAAAAGCACAACATTAATATTAATGAAATGTTTACATACTGAAAGTTGTCCAGACAAGAACTGTGGAACATCCCTTAACATGCCAGGACTCATGGGAGAAGTCACTGAAATAGAAGGTCGGTCCATTTTTTGAGATTCAAATGAACTAGAACCTGCAATTATAAATAAAAATATTTTATAAATAGTAGCACTTAGACATTTTTCACAACATTCTTTAAATAAAAAGGATACAAATATAACCACACATACAATAAAGTTTATTGTGATAAATATAATTTTTTATCGATAAAATGACTGAGTAATGACACTCAATCTTCTGATGCTCAGATGCAATCAAAAGCTTTCCAAGTTTATTATAGCTGCAAAATGTCATCTCAAGCGCATAGAACAAGTAATAGTTCATTCAGATATTTGCCAAAGTAATCATGTCAGTAAGCTGAAGGCCCAAAATTCCTATTTACTTTACTGTGGTCGAAGGAATTCAGTCTTCTGAAGAGCACTTATTATCTTGTGCAATCAGACTTAATTAGACTTTTAGAAAAATAACAAGTTGCCAATACCAATATATTTTGTGCATTTTGTTTCAAATCCACAAGGTCTGCAAACTCTCAGAGGACAAGTTTTGACTTATAAAAAAAAGTCACAAAATTTAAAATGGATTTTATTTAAAGAATTGGCTGACCTGTGAAAAGTTATTGTAGCATTTTATCACTTTATTATAAGCAAGTTTATGCAACTGCATTAATTCACAGCTTCTGTTTTAAAAGAGTTCCAAAACAATCATAATAAATAACTCCAGGCTTAAATCCATCCTACCAGATTTGCACCAAAGAACAAGTTATTTTTCCCACATGAAATACTGGTTTAGCCAATTTAAAGAGAGCTGAACGGTCCTAATAAAGTAAAAGTATTCTGGTTTTAAAGTAGCTACCTCTCAGGTTCTAAATAACGAACATTTCATCCCTATTTTTTAGTTCATAAGGTTTCAATTGAAATGCAAAACAACAAAACAGGAAATTGAAAATTAGGATTAATGTTCTTGTATATTAATTAGCATTATGCTTTTCTTCTCAATAAAAAATAGTCTCAGATTATAACCAAATGTCAAGCGTAAATCAACATAGCCTGATTTCTGACAGTTTATTATTAAACAAAGGTACATACATCATACAGGAAGATAACATACTGACATAAATAAAGACAAAGAGACAAGAGCTATACTGACTGAAGATGACATTTTTCAATCTATTTGTGCTTACATAAAAGAGAGAGAAGATTTTCCTACCCCACAATTGAAACTTACTGGACTCCAGCTGTGCATGTGTGCTGTCAGGTATTCTGGGAATATCCCTGAAATCAGGAAAAGTAAGACAGGCTGATCCTTTATCTAACAAGCATGTTCAGATTTCAGTTAAACTATAACACTTTGCAAGACACCACCAAATGCCTCAGGAAAATCATATGATCTACTGACTGTCTTCAGCCACAGGGAAGATTTATCCTTTGTTCAGTATAAATTATTTCAGTGGCAAATTAAGTCTACAGAACAAGCAGTGTAGTGAATGCAGGAAGGAAGCTGCACAATAATATACAAAATCACAAATAAAAAAATTGAGTAAATAGAAAAAAGAAAAATAAACAATCTCAGAGTTACCAGTAGACTGAAACTGGGAGTAGTAGACTTCATTATGACATTATACATGAATTAAACTTACTGGACCCTCGCTCAAATATACTGGACCACCAACAATGGCTATCCAAATATGTTCTTTACTGTCCTTGAACCCCCAAATTTGGATAATATCAGCTTTCCAGTGACTATATAAAATGTGCAGTTTCATTTGGCAAAATGACATACTTGCAGATACATGAGATGTTGTATTGCCTCTGTTAAAATGCATGTACAACCATGTAATTCTAAAGCACTCAGTCACAATAAGTGTACCTCATTATGCCCTCCCACCCCCACAGGAACATATTCTTCCTAGGAGGGGCAAACATTACCATATACTAATAAAAACTACCAATATGCTAATAAAAACATTTTGGACGTATTTGAGCAACATAAAGCAAGATTAAGAGCTTCAGCTCTGAGTCACAGCAAGAACAGTATTTAAAATCACAATGTGTGTTGCAGTATATTTGTTTTTTTGAAGGTTGCGTTGGATTTATGTGGCAAAGTACAGGCGGCGGGGGGGCTGCAGTGGTAGCCCGTGTGAGGAGAGGCCGGGGCTGCACCATCCTGGACACAAGTGGTTCCAGCTGGTTCCAAAAGTGACCCACTGCAGGGCACAGATGAGGCTATCAGCCAAGATGGTGGCGCCTCTGTGATAACAATATTTAATAAAAGCTAAAAAACACTGCTGTGAGAGAGAGGAGTGAGGAATGAGACAGAAACAGCCCTGCAGACACCCAGGTCAGTGCAGAAGGAGGGCAGGAGGGGCTCCAGGCGCCGCAGCACAAGTTCCCCTGCGGCCCGTGGAGAGGCCCATGGTGGAGCAGGCCGTCCCCCTGCAGCCCATGGGTACCACACGGAGCAGATCTCCACGCTGCAGCCATGGAGGAGCCCCCATGGAGCAGGTGGATGGGGCCTGAAGGAGGCTGCGGCCCATGGGAGCCCCCGCAGGAGCAGGCCCCGGGCCGGAGCTGCAGCCCGTGGAGAGGAGCCCACGCAGGAGCAGGAGGCCTGGCGGGAGCTGCCGCCCGTGGGGGAGCCATGTTGGAGCAGTTTGGTCCTGAGGGATGGGCCCCGTGGTACGGACCCATATGGGAGCAGTTCTGGAAGAGCTGCAGCCTGTGGGAAGCCCACGCAGGATCAGCTCGGGAAGGACGGCATCCCGTGGGAGGGACCCCACGTGGAGCAGGGGCAGAGAGTGACCGTGAAGGAGCAGAGGAGACGCAGCGTTAGGGACTGACCGCAGCCCCCATTCCCCGTGCCCCTGCACTGCTCAGGGGGAGGTAGGAGAGCCAGGAACAAATGAGTGATATTGAGCCTGGGAAGATGGGATGGAGGGAAAGTGGTTTTAGGTTTGTCTTTGTTTTCTTGCCATCCTACTCTATTTTTAATTGCCAATAAATTAATCTTCCCCTAAATTCTGTTTTGCCCATGATGGTAATTGCTCAGTGACCTCCCTGTCCTTATCTCAACCCCTGAGCTTCTGCCTCTTATTTTCTCCCCTGTCCTGTCATGGACAGGGAGTGAGAGAGCAGCTTGGTGGGTAACAGGCAGCCAGCCAAGGTCAACACCACAAAGGCATATGAAAATGAAGGGAAAGTTAAAAATGCTTTCAGTGATATCTACTGTCTCATCCAATGAAAAAAAAAAAAATCTGCGCTATATGTATATAAAACTTATCTAGTAACTTTTTTGTATATGCTTTCCAAACATTTTTCAAAACTCACTAGAAGAATAAACAGATTCAAGTATCTTTCCAAGTGAATTGATGCTGCAGTACCCAGTAAATCAAGCAAATCAAAAGGCGTGCAACTGGTGTAACTGCCCACTAAGGAAAAATCACTCTCTCTGTTGTTACTAAGCTAAACATGTCAGAAACTTCTAAGGGCTACTGAAGAAGTAAATATTCAAGCTTGCATATTTGGTATTTGTAGAGTACCAAATTCTTGATATTTGTAGACTATCAAGGAACGCAATACCTGCCTATCAGTTCACTCAGAAATATGCTGCAGAACTTAACCTGCAATTTAAAACATACAGATCCCAGTATTTCACAGTAGTGTGAGTGGTATATCTGCAGGGAACTCTCACTGAGATAAACGTAAGAGAAGCAGAAATAGTTTTAGGCATCTCTTTACATTTTAAGATATGTTCCATTGCAAGTAGATTATTATAGAATAATTAATAACACACAAGGCAACATACCTTCCAAATTCAAAACAGTAGTAACTATGAGAATAACATGCATTTTAAAATCAGTATTTCTGCAAATTAGAAAGCAGAAAAGAGAAAAGTTCTTGTATGTAACAGATAGCCAGCTCAGACAGAATAGCAATGTGGCCATCAATTTTTATTTGAAGATAGATAAGAGGGTAAATTGCATGCCAAAACGGTATGATCATTTTAAAAAAAAAAGATTGTTCCATTTCATCTTCCTTTATCAGCTTAGCTTGTCATGTTCAGTTTTCATAGAGGTCAGCCCATAATAAAATGAAGAACCAATAATCATGTTTACTGAAATTTGTTCTTGTATTCAGAATAACCAGATGTGACAACAAGTTCTCTTTCTCAGCTAAGTTAATTGCCAGTCTCTGGAGATTTTCATCCAATGTTAGCATGCTGCTATAAGACCACCAAGAGACTCTATAAGTAATAGGATATACTTCAATGCAAAAGTGAAATCCTTCAAGTGGGCATAAATTATTCTAATCAAAACAATTATCACTTCAGACATCAGATAAATCTGAACTTTTAATGATTTTAAATACATTGAAAACTTATTCCCTGGGACAGAACACAGACCTATGGCATTATGTTTCCTTGGGCAAGCAAAAGATGTTCATTTCTTCTCCTAAGCTAAGAAGATAATACAGTACTTCCAGTTCATCAGCTCAAATCTCAAGAAAAACACTTCTGAAGTTATATTGCTAATATCAAAATCCAAAGAGTTACATATATCTCATGAGAATCCAAGACCTCACTAACTTGCAGATGATTAAATGAAATAATATTTTGAGACATCCACAATGTACTATTTAACACTGAGGCTTCAGTTATAAACTCATTTCAATTAGTAACTGGAGCTCTGGAGGTGAAGACCCTCTTTTACATCTACTGCAAAAAGAGACTGGGAATCGTGTATGCAGATCAATTTTGTAGCCCTGACCTGGCTCAGTTCTTCACACTGTGTGGCAAACAGTTAATGATGAAAAAGGCATCTTGAGAACCTACAACACCTTCTTTAAGGAATTATAGATGAGCTGCCCAAGTGACAGCAAGCAGAGCATATGGTAACATAATCAATAAAAACCATGATGCTAAGGAAGGTAAATAACAGGCAGTAAATAGAAAAGCACAAGAAAGAATCAGAAAGTTTCATACAATTAAGGGAGTGAAGAAAGAAAAAAACTGGAGTATTTTCAAGATGAGAGCGGTTCCTTGAAACTTTGCTATAAACACCTATTTGAGAAACTATGAAAGATCTTACACCTATATGAAATGAATGTGAAACCTCCTCTTCTAAGACAGTACTTTTCTAGCAATATAGTCTGTCCCTTAGCATTACTATTACACCTACAACTCCCAAGTTATGCAGAGGTTTTTATGGATAAGATAGGAAGATACAGCCTTTGCCCTAAAGGGTTTGCAGTTCAGCATGTGTGTAGGAGATAACCTCTCATCTCACTGACAAGATAAAGCAATTTTTGTAATTATTAATTTCATTAGAAAGTATCAAACCACATTATGTTCCTACTCATACTGCATCTTCTTTGAGTTAAATACACCCAGATACTCTACCTCATAGCTGAATCCATAACAAATTACCCTCACTGAAATTCCATCCTCAGATTATCTGGCTCTGTATTTTTTTAGTACTTCTTACTTTTAATTTGCTATGTTACTCATGCATTCCTGTAAGATAATTGTGTGCATCTTACACAAAAGTAAAGGGATAAATATATTAATATATAATTTTACATTGTAATAAATTATGTGAGAGAAAAGAGAACAATTCTTAACAACTGTAAGCACCTTCAATTTCAGTGATAAGCACCTCCCTCTTCACGGCCCTGGAGTGACCAGCTATGGAACTTCCAATGGAGAAGTAAAAGAGGGATGTGACTGTTTGTAAGAACTTGAATAAAACAAACAGATGAAGAAGGGGAAGTCTTCATAGAAGTGAAGTATTCATGTAATGAAGCAACTAGAAATGCCCTATTGCTCAGCAAGAAAAAATTAAGTTTAGACATTGAGAGTTAGGTCACAAAGTCTAGAAAACTGGGAGGTGTAAAGCACCGAAGAAAAAGGATCAGACAGTTTAGACAAGCACTAAAGGTAGTTATTCATTCAGATATGTTCTGTATTAGAAACCAAATAATAATTTAGGATATTTCATAGATGAAGATGATGAAAATGTTGAGTCAATACCTTCCTAAACATATTGCTTATGTCATTAGCATACTGTATTTTGGGCAAAATAAATGGAGTTCATCATCATTTCACAGACCAAATATGTATACTTTACTATACGTATTATATAAAAAGTGGAAACAGAGAAACAAGAATTGGAGTCAAGTTATTAATCATGAGTGGTGGCAATAAAGATTGTAAACACAGAGCCTATATAGACTGGATCACCAACTAAATAACCACAAAAGGGAACATATTTTCAACCATATCAGCAGATAATGCCTGGAACTCTCTGAGAATACAGGATTTCGCTCAACATCTTTCTACTTACTGGCATGATCTACCCTTCTAGCTATGCTTTTGGTTTACAGAATTTTACATACAGTTTTACTGTTTGCTGTATTTATGAATCTGACATGCTCTGCACTAGAAGTGAAATTTAGCAACACTTTTATCATATTTAATACAAAAATTTACAAAATTACTTACCCAATTGGTCTTGAAACAACAAGCTCCACTTGTGGCTCAGGTTTGGACTCTAAAATGATGTTATACACCTCCTCAAAGGTGGCTCCCTGTAGTAGCCTTCCATTCCATTCTAATACTTCATCACCTGTAATTTCAGTAATAACACTCGGCTCAGGAAGTCTGCTGTGAACTGTACTTACAACGACAATTTAAACCATTCTATTGTCAGTTTACTGAATTGTGAAACCTGTGTTGTCAAAAAGTTTGGAGTCCTTCATACAGGAAAATCCTGTGTATTCAAGGTTTTCTGCAGCTCTCCTCCGAATCCATAAGGTTCAGTGAAACAATAATAACATCTGTAGGACCCCTATTGAATTAGATACAGCTCTTACTTGTAATGCTAGTCGTGGTTTAAAATAAACGATGCTCTTTAGAAAATGCAGATCTTTAAAACAGCACATCTCATCAACTTGCTATTTTGAAGATTCGTTTACCTCTAAAAGTTTAGTATTTAGCGTTCAGACAGTTCTTATGTTATCATTTCTACTTCTTGCACATATGCACTTGCAGTGCAGCAATCCATTGTTTGCACTTTGGGATACAACCAGATCTTAAAAGTTTCTTAGCCAAGCTGGTTCTGTTGGCACATTTATGATAGTTTGGTTTAGGTCTAAATAAAATATACTCCATAAGATGACTGGGCAGGATGTCAGTGGAATATTATTTTGAGTATGAAAACATGAATAAAAATGTGATTTTGAACATGAAAACATGATTTTGAACAACATGAGATATTATGTATTTCAAAAAAAGCAGTAATGTCAATAATAATCTGGTAAGTGAATGTTAGGTTGAATTCTGCAGCAGCTCATCACACCTATTCAACATAATTTCACTTCTAATTAAGCTCACTTTCTTATCACCTTTAGAAAAGCACCTCAGCATTATAGATCTACAGTAGATACATACCTGGTCTAAGATGCCCCACTGTATCAGCTAAGCTTCCTTTTTTAACTTTGGTGATAAATGCGCAGAGTCGACCTGATTCAGTCATCTTTCCTCCTACTACCTGTTTCAAAGAGGAAGTATTTTCATAGCATGAGAATTTTTTTAAATGACTTAAATATCCTGGCAACAGAAAACAGAATTCGATGATTTCTTTGGTATTCAGGTAGACCAGATAAGGCAGATGCACTTGAAAGAAACTCCACAGAACATTGGCTGTGAGAGGTTATGTTTCTACCTACTCCAGCTATTTGTGCAATTTAAAGACAATGAAAATACAGAAAGTTATATCTTTCAAACTTTCACTGTATTACATTTTACTGTACTGTATTTTTACTGTACTGTAAATTGGCACCCCAATAAAGTACAGTATTGGTCATTAGACTGCTTATTTCAACACTTTCTAGCTGTAAATAGGTATAATAATGTAACAGAACTCATGACATTCACATGAAGCATCGAATGTATCTATCAATTAATCAAATCCACTTTGTGATAACAGACAATATATAAATACTAAATAATTTTCAGTCTTGTGCATTTAAAATGTAGCAAATCAATCAATCAGAGGGGAAAAAATCTAGAAACATTTTCTTCCAGCGTCAGACTTTGCTCTGGTTTGAAGTGTCATTAACCTCCAGATGTCCCCCAGATCTTCAAAAAAGATTATTTATTTTTCACATTTCTGACGTCTTTTGGGGAACAGGAATACACCACGCTGCAATGCTCAATACTCAGGACAGTGGACAGGGTTTGGCTTGCCCAGCAAGGATGCAATTAGTACCCTGCAGAGCAGCCATTCTCAGCAAACTTGTGAAAACATGTCTGGTCTTCTTGTAAAACACAACTTCTTGAGCCTGTCAGAGACCCTGTGAAATTCCTCTTGGTAACTGAATATACAGTGTCTTTATCTGGTATTTTTCAGAATAAGACATTATAGATATAGGTATAGATACACTATGTACTATGAGAATACTTACATTATAAAGGTAGCTAATTTAATTGAGAGTTGTACGTAATTTCAAAATTATTCATTACCAACCTTCAGTCCAAGCATTGCTCCCGAGTCCCTCGGCACACTTCCATCTTTTAGTCGTTTATTTAACAAAATCCGACCAATGAGACGGTCTCCATCTTTGGATGGTTGCCAAGTTACTGGATGCTATCATATGGTGTTAATGGAAAATACAGTGAACAGGATTTTAAAGAAAAATATTTCAATAATACTTTTCATTTTCTGATATATTTTAAAAATGCAGTGAAAGTCGTATGATTACACTAATATTTAATGTATCAGAATGACAGAAAACTGTGCTGGTAAAGATTTATTTGGACATATAGTCCATCACAATGTATTTCTAATATTTAATAATATTATCTACTTTACTAAATCAAATCTGTAAATATCTGTAATGATCTTTGCATCTTGATGAACATACAGATACAGATAACTATACATAGTTATCTATGCACATTGACAATCACACCTGAGTACTGACAAAAACAACTGTAGAGGTCAATATTAAGAGTAATACTGAAAAAGCAAGTTTCACTCAAAATAGAAACTTGATGCAAGACACAGAATTCTTCTTTTTCCCCTATTCCAAACATGTCAGTTTTCTCTAAGACTGACAAACTTTTTCAACGTTTTCCTATCTCTCAGTAATAGTACATTAAAAATTATAGAATATGTTAAAAAGGACAGTCATTGCTCTGTATTTAGATGCAATGCTTCTTGGATTAATTACTTCACATAGAGAGCATAGTTACAGTGAACATGTTATTATTCCACTACTATACATGGTCACACTTACTGTTGTATGTTGGTGTAATATAATTACTATTATTTGAGGTAACATTTTTATTTTGTGTAATCATAGCACTTTTTCATTGATAAACACTACTTTCATGCTCTATTTCATGCAAAACTAGCAGGCACAGACAAATTTGCTCCCATTACAAGTAGTAACTCTAAAATGACTGATCATAATCTCTACCAAACAAAACACAAAAATAAAAATCACCAAAGCAGATGGCAAAGCCTTTAATACTGCACAATACTGCACCAAAAATGGCATGGCAACAAAACAAAAGAACAACCATGACGGTGAAAGGGAAAAAAGAAAAACAACTTTTATGTGCAGAGAGACCCAATTTTCTCCCTTTTTCACCTGGGACTTAAACTATTAATTTAATTTCAGCCCCAGGAGTTTGAGCGTAGTAAATCAAATAAGCCAATCAGTAGAATCCTTATTGTTAATTACTTTACACTTGAAGGTAATACCATGATAGGCTATTATGCAACAGTAAGAACAATGTTCCTTTGCACCTCGTATGTTTTTTTCTCAGGCTGCCAAACAGTAAAAGCTGCAAGCATGCAGAGACTTTTCATTTGTTTTTCTTTTCTGCACCTTAAGAAATGCTACGTTGTCTCTAGAAACACCCTGTCTCTTATTTTATGCACTATTTTAATGAGTGACAGAGAGCAAACAAAGACCAAATGAGCAGGTTAAAATGCAGGCTCCATAATCTCAGTACCTTCTCGCTATGGCTATGTTCCTCGTTTAGAGTTGTGCTACTACACGTATCTACCCCAGAGTCTTTTATCTGAGGCTCAGACCATTCCAAGTCCTCTTCCAAAGAGTGGCCACCAAAGCACACCATTTTCGTTTGGCTCTCGGATAAGGTGTTAGAATCCAACAAAACTGCCTGCTCACTAGTTTTTCTTTTTCCCCTTTGACTGTCCCCTATAGGTGTGGGATAAAAAAAAGGATACAAAAAAGAAAACATGCAAAGGTGTAAATAAAACAAAGGAAATGTGAAATGGTAAAGGAAACTAAATGGTAAGGCTCCGCATGTCTCACCAAAGACATTGGGGATGCCTCACTGCTATGCCAAGACGTATGGTCCAACCAGTTGTAATCCATGTCTCCTGTGAGAATCAGACAGACAAGATAGTGCAGTAAAGGAAAGGTGAAAGAAAGGACAGAAAAAGATACAGTAAAATTGTAAACTGCTTGTAACTGATGGTTATCCTATCTGGTCCATAACCTCTGCTAGCAGGACTTGCAAAGCAATTCCAAGAAAAAGTTAAGATGCCAAAAGTTAAGATGGAATATGAAATACAGTGAGGAAGTAGGTATGTTTGCTTGCGTATATATGTGTATATAGTCATGTACAGTGTAAAGCATCACTGGTTCACAATTGTTAACTGTTTCTACAAAGTTAACTACAGCAAATTAAATGAAAAGGCAAATTGCACTGTATTCATAACAATTTTCAGAAAGGAAAGCATTTGGTTATGGAATGGGTTTTCATCATAATCTACAGAAACAGTTTTTGTTTCTTGTCTTAAGGAACAGACTTTGCTTTTCCAGCACAAACCACTATTTTTTCTAATCACTTCAATAAAATACTTGAACAATGGTACGTTAGATTCAGCTGTACTATAGATGCGGTTTTAAGGAAGGCTGAATGATCTGTTAAAATGTAATAGATTGATAAAAACAAACATATAAAATATCTTCAGAATGAAAAGCATACTTGATTTCACTTGAAATTCCCAGAGAAATTTCTACTGGTTAAATATCAGGAAGAATACAGGTAGAGGTACCTTGTAACTGAGAATAAATGTTTAGGGTTGCAACAAGACATATATGTGTTACATATATTATAGAATCATAATTTAACTTGTGTGGCAGACAGATGATAGGAAGAAGGGTTTAAAACACAGTTTTAAACAAAAGGTCTAAATGCTGATGTCCACAGAACAGGGGAGTGATTCACGTCTTTTAATAAAACATTCTCATTCATGTAGATACTTTAAATCGTAAATTATGCCCACGCATTTTGCATTATTACCGTTCTTTTGTTTGTTTGGTTTTTACAATATTGTTACTATATGCTACATGAACAAACATTCTGTTATGGTATGCGACATACGTTCATGATACTATTGTACACAGAACAAAATGTTGGCTTTTCTATTGAATTTCAAAACCAAGAGAACACTAAACCAATGTAGTTCCACCCTTA
Organism: Anseranas semipalmata; assembly: GCA_013399115.1. Lineage (NCBI taxonomy): Eukaryota > Metazoa > Chordata > Aves > Anseriformes > Anseranatidae > Anseranas > Anseranas semipalmata. Next base: position 74,849 of record VXAA01004523.1, on the reverse strand, counting down.
GTACAGACCACAAATGACCCTTCTGTTTCCATTACTTCAGATCCTGCTCTGACATTGCTCAACCTCTTCCTCTGAGACTATACCAGTAAGTTTGTGAAATACAACTAATAGGTCTAACCACAGTCTGAACATTTGTCTAGAAAACCTTACAGAAAGGATGATACAACCCCATAAAACTAAGCTACAAAAAGCTGATGCATGCTTTAGAAAAGTAAAATACAGTCTCCTCAGAAGGAATTATTATGTAGAATGAGCAATATGATCTTTTTCACTTGTTTTCTGCTCATATATACAGTATGTCAGGTGGAAACAAAATCAAGTCTCATTTTTGTTTTAAAGAAGGACATGCATTGGATACCAAGGTTTTCTTTTTAAACAGCCACCAGCAGTTTGAACTGAGTCCCTAACATTTTGCAGAAACATGTAGCATATTGAATACCCTTTGATTTCATAAAAGGAGTGGTATGGGACCTCATGAAACTATTCTGAAGCTTTAATTCATCTGTATTATCTAAGTAATAAATGGCTCTGCTGTAAATGTACAAACTGTGTTTCTCGATTCATTGAAGGGAAGGTAACATTTTAAAATGGGAGATTCCAATCAAAACTGCCTTCTGTTTATGGCAGTTAACATTTTGACTACATATGGATAGAAGTGTGGATATCCTGTTAAGGGGAAAAGAAATATTCTTCTGAAAACTAGTAATATTTTGCAAAAGGTACTCCTGGCAAGGAATTTTCAGGGCTGTCTTACCTCCAACTCCACAGACATTGCTTCAGGAGAACAGAGTGAAATCATCAGTGAGCTCATGAAGATCTACCCTTTACTGTACGAATATACATTTAGAGATATCCAGAAGATGGCAAGAGTTCCAGTTTACACATTGCCTATTTTACTAATCCTGATTTTAAAATGTATTTAAAAATTAATCTTCACGGAATCCCAGAGAGGCTGAGACTCGCATGGACCTCTGGTCCCACCTGGTCCCAGCCCTGCTCAACCAGGGACACCCAGAGCAGGTGCCCAGCACCACGTCCAGGCGGCTTCTGAAGGTCTCCAAGAAGGAGCCTCCACAGCCTCTCTGGGCAGCCTGGGCCAGGGCTCCGCCACCCGCACAGCACAGAAGTGCTGCCTGGGGTTCAGGGGGAGCCTCCTGGGCTCCAGTTTGTGCCCACTGCCTCCTGCCCTGGCTCTGGGCACCACTGAAAGGAGCCTGGCTCCGTCTTCTTTCCCCCTGAGCCTCCTCTCCTCCAGGCTGAGCAGTCCCAGCTCCCTCAGCCTCTCCTCACAGGAGAGCTGCTCCAGGCCCTTCCTCATCTTGGTGGCCCTGCGTTGGACTCTTTCCAGTATGTCCGTGTCTCTCTCGTACTGGACACAGTGCTCCAGGCACAGCCTCACCAATGTTGAGTAGAGGGGAAATGGAATCTTAAGCGAGGAAAATTCATCTCATTACCCTAATGATGACTTCTCCACTCTAGCTACATGAACTAAAGGCACATGAGCCCATACTATTTCTTCCCAGCAGTTATTTTCTGTGTGATCAATACAACTCTGTGCCCAAAACCAAAGTCTGACTAAAAAGTTGTAATTTGGTTCTCTGTCATTTGCCACCTAATTCTAGGAGCAGAGCACTGAAATGAAATGGGCTTTATAAGCAGAACAGTTAAAACAGATCATTCTTACTAATTCTAATTCCTGACTATTTCCAAGAAATGGTGTATTTTCATTGAAATGACTGAATTTAAATGTAGGTATCTATCATTAGGCAGTAAAAATCTACCACTGCAAATTACTGGTCGTGTTTTAAGGTTTTAAAATTCTCAGCAACAACCCTGACTATTACTTGTATTTCAAAAGAAGGCAACAGAAAGCAATCCATGGGTATAGTTATTACGTCCTTGCTGTTCTGCAGTGAACATAGCACTTTATCTACCCTTTACGAAATTCATCTGCATTCTGAATGTTCACACACACATTATTCATAGCAATTGAGATGGCATTGCCAGCTCTCCTATTCATGCTTTTTCCCATATAAATTATACAGTTTTGCATGAACTTGTCAAGAGCTAGGATTCCTATCAAACTCACCTTTCACTTGTGTGTCTATGTAGGAAATAGGAACTAAGTTCTCAAAATAGGAAAATAAGTTATTGAAAAGTTGAGATCCCTGGGATGTACTCGCCATATATATACACATTCCCACTGTGAATGTGCATATAGGCATACACTCAAAGATAGAAAGTAAATAGCTTTCCAGTAACTGTACTTTACAGAAGAGATGTGCTATATGTAAATAAGTTCATCCTATAGGTGTTTATATGAGCAAATGTTGAGCAGTGTTGTGTTCTAACAATCCAGCCTATGCACACCCACACTTGAAACGCACACATTGTCTTTCAGTTAGAGATAGAAATTCTGGATTCTTTTTCTTATTTTTTATTTTTTTAACTAAAGCTATCCAAAATAGTAATATACATACATTCATACATACACATATACCTGAGAAGTAAGTTAATTTTTTTAAAATTTCCCGTTCATACAGTACAAAAA
>VXAA01004523.1:0-72271 GCA_013399115.1 Anseranas semipalmata | reverse complement strand
AAAAAAAAAAAGTTGATTATTTTCCTACAATAGAACTTCCAATTTCTCTCTAGTTTCAGGAATAAAAAATAAATAAATAAAAATCTTACAGAAAGTCCTTTTATATCCTGTTAGAGAACTTTTTACAGCCAGCTCTCAAATACTGGCTCTGCAGACCTCTAATTCTTCTACCTAAACTTTGGATATTTATTGCACAGATCTGCACATCTGAATCAATGAGCCTATGCTCCTTTTACAATCAGGAGAGGGAAACAGAACTTTTCAAGGTGTGTTTTGTTTGACCTGGTTAAGATGTGCACTTCCAGGTGAAATAAATCATACCTTCATCACATCCAAAATGTCTCCAAAACTCTGCTATTTTTAAAGGAGGTTTCAATGGCTCATTCAGATGGTCATCATCTTTTCATCAGGAGGATCCTACTACCCTAAGTTACTATTTTGACACAGCCTCAACTATTTGTTTATATATCCAAGAAAATACCAAAATTACCATAAAAAGGACTCGGGACTCTTCAAGATCTCATGAAAAGCAAGTCTACTGGTCTGATTTTATACAATTAAAAATACCAAATATTTCTGCACCACGGCAATGGCAGTGGAGACTAAAAGGATCTCTGGACCATAGAAAACTTTTTGTTTCTGTGTTCAAGTGTTTAAACATAGGTCTCTGGCCCATTGTAAGACTTGTGCTTATTGAAAAAGTTTCCAAGTGTCCTCTCACCCATGTACAACTGTATGGTGTCTACTTACTATTATGTATCCAAGATTAGACCCACTTAGCCCAGTGTGCCCAATGCATTAGATCAGATGATATATGGATCTGCAGATTTATAGGACTCATACATTTGATAAAGGGTCAAAAAGTGATTTCTGTGACCCTGCATAACCTCCCTTGTTAATGGCAAACAACAGGTGTACACTTAAGTTCGTGTGGCCAAGGAGGAAAGACATAAAGAGAAGCTATACAGCTAGAAGAAGATCCCGAACAGCAGAGAGCTCCATCCCACCAAACAGGTAAGAGACTACATGCGCAAGGACAATGACACAGAGAGCCTGAGGGCACGAACTAGAGATACTGGCTCTCTGCTCTGCAGAGAAAGGGTAGATAACATACTCACGATAAAAATGTGTATGTGCACTGTCACTCAGCAACTGAAGAATGTCTTCTAAGATGAAGAATTTCTGAAAACGTTCCTTATAATGGAAATGCCGTCAAACCCTTAAACATAGCAACTCTACACTTCTATACAATACAGAAACATGCTTTCTACCAAGAGACCGTTTTTGAAGACATTCACTGACAATTTATATGCTTATGGAAAATCTTATTATATCAGTGTGGGTTTCAGCAGGATTCTTCATAGGTCAGTCACTAAGAATTTTAAAATCTCTTGATTTTGCCCTTTTTTTTTAAGTGATACTCTTTAGTGAAAGATGTCATTAAGAATGAAGACACCGGTTTACCCTCAAAGAAAATGTAGCCTTGTTTTCAAATACCACTAATACTGCTCGACAGAAAAGATATTAGTCTTAACGGAAAGGATTACCTAATGTAAAGGGTGAAAAGGTTTCAGCCTGACTGTTTTGTTTTGGCTCTCTTTCTGAAACTGAGACTTAGCATCCCTGTTGAGAGAAGTATACTTACTGAAAGTATTTTCTTAAGTATGCTTTGCCAGAAGGATTTAATTTATGGGAAGGACTTTCTTCATAATTAGATTTTCTAAAACACATGCTTAATCTATCAGTCAAGTATATTTTTATAAAGGTCTTTTCTTGCAATAAATGGAAAGAAAGCATATCAATACAGCATATACATTTGCATGATAGACTGCCTGCTCCCTGTAGAAAGGTGCTGCATATTAAAACTAGCGGGCTGGAGCTTAAAAAAAAAAGTGAAAGAAAAAGAGAGAAACGTGAGAATTTCTTAACTGAAGTTCAAACTCACCAGACTCCCACTGGAAGACACGCTTCATTTCACAGCACAGTGGCACATACTAGATGTCCTCATACACCTGCATCCATGCCTCTCATAGGACACCAGGAGTGTGACCCGGTACATCACACCGTGGCCTCTGCCATGTGACCTAGGGCACTGAAACTCACTCTCTGGACCACCAAGAAAATTGACTGGTATTATGAAGAAGTCATGGGAAACAACCAGCCAGACATTTCATACTGGGGACCTAGTCCCCCACTGCCAGCTGATACCTACTTAATACTCAAGTTTCTCAGATTTACACACCTTTGCCCTATGTTCCTGGCTTGATTTCTAACAAGAGCAGGGAAAACTGGAAGTAACGAAGCATGACATCCTATGGATGTATCTCTTGTCTTACTGCCTCTAAGACTTTGTCTTAGGAAGATGTTTACTCCAAATTACACTTCTGACCATACTTATGGCATTTTCACTTCCCCACTTCCTTCTTGTCTCTCTGCAGGCCATTTTGAGCTTATGCCAAAGTATTTCCTGGATAAGAAAATTCCTTCAGCAGAACACAAAGGAAAACACTCTTTGGAAAGCTTAGAAAAGACAGCATTTCTAGGCAGTGCCGCAAAGTAAGCATCCAAAAGCAATTTACTACTTTTTTATTATTATTCAGTGTAAATTTTCAATCCCTTCTTGCAGGACATGCCTTTTTCCATTTTCTTGCCTACTCGCATCCACGAAGACCATATGTATATTCATGGGCTGACCTCACACATCTTCCTTGCCTATCTGTCATTGTCATGCATGCCTCCAACCCAGTCTTCCAACTGACAGCTTCATTGCAAGTCCTTCCTTGTCTCTGGCTTTGAACAAGTATAAGCAATTCCAGCTTGCCTATACCTGAGGAAGAAACCCTTTGGAAGAGGAAACAAGCACTATTAGTAATGCAGGGCAGAATAAAACCTATTAATACCACTAAAGAATCCCATATCTGGCCTTTGTTTCAGCAGCTCTGTCCTCTAACACAGGGAGGACATTCCCACCACCTAAAAGTAGGCAGCTTAGTTAGGTGTGATAAATAAGCCTACCTCTCTTCACACACCTGCCTACTGAAAGTTAACAAGCTCTCAGATTTAACGCACATGGAAATTAACTGGTCTCTGCAAGGTTACTAAAAACCATGTTTCCCATCTGGCTGGCTCAGAAAAATGAATCACCTTGGAAAACGACTGCTAGGGATGCACAGCTCTGTCATACAAGCACAGAAGATCCAATGGTTCTGGGACGTGCTGGAGCTGCAGCACAGCCACGAACTGATCTGCACAAGCTCAACAATTTCTTTCCTCAGACTTTGAGAATGGATCAGGCAAGTTCAACTGCCTTGCTGCCAACAGCAGGGCAACAGGAAGACCTGCCAAGCCAGCTGGAAACTAGCCTTATAGCAACCTGGAAGAGAACCCAGCTCATAATTGGAGAACTACAAAAATTTATGAGAAACAGCTGCAATGTTTAATAAACATTTTGGGCTCTTGTGTGCTCACGATGCCTATTTTCTGTTACGTTTTTCTATTTGTTACCATTTTATTTACACTCACCAAAGGAGGCTTAGTTAAACTTAAGAAATAAGTAGCTTCAGGAAAACTCTATTTAGCAATAGCAGACATATTCACTTACGCAATTCACTTTTGTTACATCCTAAAGTTGTGACTTTGGCAAAATTATGCCTGACAGACTGGCAGAGTAGCTCCAACAAGACTGCCTGGCATCTGGAAGTCTCAGGGGCACAGGATTTACTGCACTGAATACTAAACATGAACCATTTTCTTTTTGGACACTTTGGACAGACATATGAGCTCGCTACCTTTACAAGGCAGTGCTTAACCAGATGCATATTTTAAATTCTTTTAGAAACAAACATCTACTGACAGGGAGTCTATACCAATGTTTTCTTCAAATAATAAATTTGAGGCTACTAGAATAGCTGGAGCAATGCAAATACTAAGAACATATATGTATGTTCTCAACATGTATACATATACATAAATAGATCCCTTAGACAGTAAAAATTACAGAAAAAGTAATTCCTTGTAGAGTGTAGTTATTTACTTTCAAGCTTTGACGTCAACATTAATTATTATAGAAAATAACTGTAAGCCACTCTGAATCAGTATATCCTAATTACTAAGCAAGACTCATAGCTACCAAGTCAAGACAATAGAAGATCACAACAGAAAGCAAGGGAATGAATTCTTTAGATGTGATGTCAAATTAACAAACAATAACATAAACTTAGCATGTCAGTTTTACTCATGACAGAGCTCTATTGATTTCATCAAGAAAACAATCACCCATAAGTAAAGCTGAATTAGAATGAAAGGAAAATCTTCTTAACTTAAAGAATCAAATATATTATTTCACAATAGCAGCCTATATTTTTATCTCCAAAGTCAAACAGAGATAACGCTAATGGAAGGAGACACTACTAACATAGAGATGCCTCCTACCATAGGCACATCATTATCTAGAATCAATTTCTATCAACGACCTAACAGGCTTCCATATAGTAAGACTGAGGATCAGCTAGTTGTTTCATTGATCACATCTTTTCCCCTCCTTTCCACTTCTTCCAGTTGGGATCAATGATATCTTGCTACCAAACAGTGATATTGAGAAATATTAATCTGGTGATTTGCAATAGGAGATAACCAATAACAAAAAAAATGTATCTGTGTATCTAATAAAATAATAGAGAACCATAATTATAAAACATCACTTACAAAATGAAAGTAATTAAAATTGTGATGTGAAACAATCTTGTAAAATAATCAAACCATCATCTAAGTTCCTGTTCACCATTGCCTTTTTCTGCTCAGTTACTAGGTTTTGTTTGGGAGGGAAGAAATCCCCCACTCTTACCCTTGGACAAAGCTGTTCTCCTAGAAGGACAGCTGGAGGGAAAGGGTCAGGAGGAAAAGGTCTAGTTCACATTTTTCAGTGTAGTATTCCCAGTAACTTATGACAAGCTCTCAGTGGGCACAGAAATGGACTCTAAACTCATTCTAAATGACTTCATCACTGATAAGGAAACACAGATTTTATAACAGAAATACCAAAGAACCAAAAAAATTTTAGAACCAAAAAATTCTGTATTCTGTACTTGAACAACTAGGCATTTTGAATACCAAAGCACCACTGAGGAGTTAAGATAACTTATTTCCTTATCTGTAATTTTCAATTTGCATTATGCTGAAAGGCATTGGTAATTTTTAAAATTCTACCTAACAATCAAGAAAGAAATACAGCTACTGTGGTATACATCACTAGTTTAAGATTATGTCATTCTCTCTAAAACTACCTGAAAGGAGGTTGCAGCAAGGTGGGTGTCGGTCTCTTTCCTCAGGTGACAAGCAATAGGATGCGAGGCAACGGCCTTAAGTTCCTCAAGGGGAGGTTTAGATTGGATATCAGGAAGAATTTCTTCACAGAAAGGGTGGTTAGGCATTGGAACGGGCTGCCCAGGGAACTGGGGGAGTCCCCATCCCTGGAGGTATTTGAGACGTGTGGATGTGGCGCTTAGGGACATGGTTTAGTGGTGGACTTGGTAGTGTTAGGTGATGGTTGGACTTAATGATCTTAAAGGTCTTCTCCAACCCAAAAGATTCTATGATTCTGTGATTCACAAGGAAATACGGCGTTTCAACACCAATCACACCAGCTCGTCTCTTAAAAGCTGATGTAACATTTCACATGCAGCATACTAGTAACAGCCTTTCTGATTCTGTACAGAAGTATAATTTTTAATTCACTCAAGCTGCCAGTTTCTCAAAACTGGTTTTAAAAATGCAGCAGACATGACATAGGCTCGCCTCACTGTTAAGATGACTTGGTTTGAGAAACAAGAACTGATTCACAGCAGTAAATCCAAAGCATCTCAACCATCCCCAGCAGCACACATGCCATGAACTGTCTAAAAACATGCAGTGCAATTGCTGATTCAGTCAGCAGGAGTGGCAGCAAAAAAAAATCAATGCGAGAGGGTTTTTCATCACCTTGACACCACTATAAAAGCCTCTGTAAACTAGTAATTGGATCATTAATTATTGATCTCCCCTTTAATAGTCACCATGAAGAAAGTAATTTGGTATATATAACAACACCTATTGCTTTAAGTTTGGTTTAACAAGTTATTTTTGTCAAACCACTTTCTTTCAAGGAAATTAATTATCTGCTAAAGAGGAACAGTAAACCTAAAAAAAAAGTCCGGTGGATTCCAGAAGTAACAATCATTATGAGCTGCCTTCACACTTACTATGCACAGGCTTGACAGTATGATTCTGTATCAGGAGATTACTTAAGTGCAATGATCTGTTCTGCCTGGTTTACAATTTAAAGAAAAGATATGCAAAAATAAAATATCAATGAGTTTATTAAGAGGAAGGTTAGGTTGCAAAGTTAAATATTCGGAAAGTAATAATGATATGGCATTTAGTTTGGCACAAAGCCTTAATTTAGTCCCTACACAAATGTATTAATGTATAATCTTTAACAACACAATGGTGAACTCCTCCCCATCCCTGAGGACCAAAACTATCTTCTGTGCACAGAACACAGCGTGTAGATTAAATAAAAAATTAAATAAATAAATAATAGTCGATATTTCTATTTCTTCAACTAATGGCCTCTTTTGCTAGTTACTGAACATAATCTAAATAAAAAATTATTTGTCTCTTGAGAGTGTTTCACTGGTGCTCTCAGAGTGCGCTAGTTCCGTAGGAGTCGGGGTTAAATTCAAGGAATTTTTCATTAAGGCAGGCCAGCATAATGAAATGAGGTGGATGCTACAATTAACCTCTTCTAAAATGAGTTGTTGACATACAGACATAAAAGCAGAAACTGTCAAATGTCCGAAACAATTTTCAGTGCCAAACTTTAGAAATACAGGACTTGAATTTTCTCAAGAATTTTTAGAGTTGTAGTACTGCCTTTTCCCGGCTTTATTACACTCAATGACAAGAACTTACTTACAAAAATCTACTTTCCAAAGAAGCATTAGATTTTATTACACAATTCAGACAAAAATTTTCCTATTCCCAACATCTGCCCAGTACCGCCCACGTCTAAATAAACAAACTGGATGGAAACCTCCTTTGTATAGAAATTGTGTAAGGATGTTCTTCAAAGAAAACCAATATGGTCAGTAAAATGTTGTGGAGATATGAGAATAAGATTGTTAAAGTCATATATTTAGATATACCTATATTCGTATTCCAGAACTAATTTTGAATCCTAATGATTAAAGTAGATTTCTTAATTGCAGTTTTCAGTGTCTTCATCATTTCAAAAGAATGCAGAACAATGGAAGAAGCCTCCACGAAAGAATAGTTGGTTGATGTTAGCTCTGCAATTATTTCATTTAGCTGAATACATAAATAAGCATGTTGCTCAGGGACTTCTCCAGAGTCGACAAGAACCACTCCCATAATTATAGCCTTCATGGTAGGTGAAGCCATAATGAAGGTTACATAAGCAATTTAATCTCATTTTCCTCTTTTTTATATGATCACAATTATCCAAAAATATAACTTCTGAGGTTCAACGTTTCTAGAATGAGTTTAAGCAAAAGGTCATTATTTTTCACTACACTTTAAGGAAAATTCCTGCATATCCCCTACTTGTTTATCTTTGAATTTCTGGAAAGTTGAGGTGTGAGGAAAAAAAAAAATAATATTATTTACTGCCTGTAAAAACAACAGGAAATTTCACCTTATACCAGAGGACCAGATCCTATGTTATGGAGACCTTCATTACATGAAATGGTCCTTCAGCCTAGCTCATACCAGAGGAGTTTTTCAGAAGCAGACAAACATTTTAGATGAGCCTGGACCATCAGTCTCTTCTCCAGGTAGAACTATATTCACAGAACAGAAGTTGCCTGTTCCTGAAACTGAAATAACATAATTCTGAAACTGAAATAACTGAAGTAACACTACTCCAAATGAAGTCAATATCTTGTTGTCGTTACAAATATATCATGTATAACAAAAAAAGTTTGAAAAAGTCACCAAGTGACTTCAGATAGAATTTTGTAAGAAACATATGGTGCAGCCATTTTCAAAACATCCTCTTCTCCCTAGTTTCAGTTGCTCATTTCCTCAGGTGCGCACCTTACTCCACAATATAATCAATCCAGATTAACACAACCCTCCAAATAAAAGGCTTTTCCCATTCACCTTGTTGCTCTCCAAACCAGTTTTATCCTCAGATGAACTTCTCTTGTACTAACCCACTACTAGGAAACAAGCCTAGCAGCAAATGCATCATCTTCCCTGGCCTGTGCTCTTCGGAGATCTGTGCACTCTGCTCATGAACTGCTCACTTGTCTCAGCGGAGAACGGAACTGAAAGCCTTTGATGGAGAAACAACAAGCAATATGAAAATTACGTGAACAAGTTTCTTCTTTTTGTATTTTTACATTAAATGTATGAGAAATCCATTGAAATGAAATTCCAAGGCATTCCCCTGACTCAAATATTACTGCTACAGAATAAATTTACAGAATAAAAGTAGGGCAGAGGCTGCCGCCCTCCCTCATGAGGCAGCGCTGACATCTCTGCACAGGACTCAGGTGTGGAAAAAAAACAGTTGTGGGATCCAGCTGGCCGAGGTGCCATCACAACAACCTGAACAGACAGGGCCAGCTGACCTGTAAACAACGGAAGGATCATTCCCCTCATCTAAAGCTGGCAGCACGCACTTGGAAATACACCCATTAGTCCCTTGAAAGCCTGCTCAGCAATTTTTCTCAGATCTCCCGAAAATGCTCTTCTTTTCTGCCTGTGTCTGCCCAGCACAAATACAATAAGGCATCTTCGCTGCGCTGAGAACTGCAGTCCTGGCCCAAGTCAAGGTTTTATGACAAAGCAACTGCAAATGCTGTAAGCTGATAAATTTGGAATATTTAGAATATTTTATTACCCAAATGTCACTGAAAAAAAATCTGTGAGAATAACTTAAAGTATTTGTTATACCGTGATTAGAAATAATTTTAAACTCAGGATTCTCTAGCTTAGAAGATAATCTTGATTAATGATATTGTGAATACAATGACACAATTAACATCTATTACTGTACATTTCATAATGGACTGTCATTTGTAATTCATGTTCCTAGAACTGATTTCTTGAAATAAAGATGTACCAAAGGTTTTTGCGAATGTAGGACTGGCTATGTTCATAGCTGTACTGCTGTAAACAACACAAGCAGTTAATGACTTTCTAGGGTGACATTGCTGTTGCTGCCTATTTTTTTTTTAGATCATCCTCTGTCAAATCCGATAGAGAACTGGCAAGTATGACATGCTTTGGGAATAACAACTTTGGCAAACTACACGTCTCAGCTGAAACAGTTATGAAGTTTAACTGCTTCTCTGCCACCGTTCAGTATCTTTTCTTTCCTTTTCTTTGTCGTTTTCAAATGAGATTGTATGCAAAAAATGGCTTCCACATTTTATGTGACTGTGTTCTTAAGACCAGTCTCCTATAATTTTGTTTGCTTTTATAAATCCTTTCTTTTATAAGCAAAGTATAATGAGCAATGTGTTATTTCTTTTAGTAAAGTCAGAAGCAACAAGGCTTGACAATGCAAAGATCCCCCACTCCCTGTCTTTCATTTATTTCTAGGTGTGAGAGTGTCCCAACAGGGGACAGGTAAAACACTTACTGCACTTTCTCCTTAATGCCAGGCGGACACACCAGCAACTTAATAGGAGTCTGCCAGTTTTTAGGGGGAATAGGGAGGGTTCAGCTTTCATACTAATTCTGTGTGGCCCTGAACAAGATGGGGAAATCTTTCAAGGCAACATAATACTGTGAGCTGCGAGTTACGCGTTACCAGTCTATGGTGTAGCAGAAGACCAAAGTGACCATCAGCCTCATCTTGACAGGTACACTGAGGAATGGGAGCTATCTCGTCTGTGAGACGCATAACAAAACAGCTGACTCTGCAAGCTTCGTGCACTTTTTTCTTTCTGTGTAAGCTGTCTATTCCAGTAATAAATTGTTTCAGAGCAATTGTGTAACCAGCAAACCGGGTATGTCGGATGTCAAGACTCTGCAGTTCTTTCCCTGGTGCCCATCAGGAGACCTAGCAGGCGGGGACAGCACCAGCAAGTACCAGTGCGGTTTATTCTTCTCAGGCACGGCATAACAAAGGGAGACTCAGATATTCCACACCGGAGACTTCAGGCCCTGTTCCCAGCTCTTCCCTTTTACAATGTCTGGGTTACTTAAGCTGCTAGAAGAGACAATCATAAAAAGAGAGTTCTGAACATAGTAAAGGGGTATGCAGTCAATGTACAGGAATGAATAAATACTACTAGTACTAATAGGATAGAGTTGAATGGGCATCACAGTTTGAGAATTTAGAAGATTTTGATGTTTGCAAAATCTTTTATGACCCAGCATGGAGCAAAGGAAGAAGATAAGCACACAGAAGTCAGGAAAGCAACCCAGGGGGTAGGAGGGAACTGAACTGAATGCAGGGAAAAAATAGATCTATTGCTTTGTTTAAATGCTTTGTGTCTGAATGGAACAACTCACTTCAACCGAAATTTTGGCAAGTGACCCCCAACTGAAATCTAACAATTATAACCAAGGTTAAATGAAATGTGAATCTTCACTTATCCCCGTAACAGTAATGAGCAACGAGCTTGAAATACAAGGCACCTGAATGCTAAGCTTTGTTCTGACAGTGATCCATTGATTTCCAGTCTGTAAAATCGAGATACTAAAGCTTTCTTCCACCTACAGAGATAAATGAATGAATGCGAGCTACTAAAGTACTGCTGTGATGAGCATCCTACAAAGGGCCATGAAAAAAACAGGACAGCTGCAATAATCCAGGCTCTTTCCGTAAGAATTACAAGAATAAATATGTCTTGTTTCTCCAGATAACATTCATTCCCTACAATAAAAAAGGCAGATGCTGCTGAAAAAAAAGACAATAGAGTAATCCAATTACAGATATTAGTACAAAGAAAATATTTTAGGAATAAAAAATACAGCTGACCATGCAATCTGGTTACTGACATTTTTGAATTCAGAATGCTTGATTCTGAAAGGCAGCGATGTCATATGCAGACTCCAGTTCTGGGGAAGAAGTAATCAGGGATGGGCTTTGATTGTGTGCACGCAGGTGCAGATATCTTCTCAAAGGTGAATGCGCAGGGCTGAGACTCCTCAGGCCGGTATGCAGGAGCTTATTTTGTCACACTCTGAATTCAGATTCCAAGGGGACCTTTTCACACTAGCACTTTTTTACAAAGCTCCTATTTACAGCTCTTATTTGCTTTTGAGTTAAATCACATTCTAGCAGGATAATTAGGAAAACAGAAAGAAATGACATCCAAACATAGCCTAGTTCAGCTATTTCCACCATACAATCAAAATTTCTTTAAATTAAATTTTTCAGCCAATGTGTTAGTAATATGAACAAAATTTATCTACTTACAGCTGTGATATTTGGGAGTATACATCCATAACTGTAACTCAATTTGGGTATTATTTTTTTCAATATTCAAAACCTTAGTAGGATACCATGTTCTATTTAACTACATCAGAATACTGACACTCAATCTATATTTGAAATCAGCCAGGATGTTGTCAGCTGGCATTGCAAATACAAATGCAAGCAAGAATGTGGTCAGCATTTCTCAAATTATATTCACAAAGTATTTGTTAACTTTTGGCTTAGGAAAATACTTGGTTTTGCTTTATATAAATATATCCTTTTTAAATGCCTATGTTGATGGGTTTTTTTTGTTTTTGTTTTGTTTTCTGCTAACATCACAGAAGTAAGGATCATATACATAGAAGTATCATCATTAACTAAATTCATTACTTAGAGTATTTAACTATATTCATGGACACATTTTTGTTTCCACAGAGGAAAAACGTGTTTCTTCAAATGTATACAAAACTCACATTTGGAGATTATAAAATACTATAAAAAACAGTATACCTCACTTTCATCTGTCAAGAGGAATTATTTCTATAGTTTGAAAAAAATACACCTTGGGTGACTAATGTCACATGGGTTACACTAAGCTGAAATGTGTGAAGTAGCATTGTTACAAAAGCCTTACGTTAATATTCACAAACTGTTGTTGTTTTTTTTTTAAGTAGATAATGCTGCACTTAATGGAATTGTTCCACAACTTCATTGTGAAAAAGTTCTGCTTACAGTAAAACAATGTAATTTGTTCAGATATTGAGTACAGCTTTGTTATGCAGTTTATCAAGTGTATTTTTATTATTTAGCTATTCCACACATGATGCAAGTCCCCAGCCTGTTTCTCATTAGAACTTTCTGAAAAATCTACAGTATATTGTGCAACTTATGGAGAATATAGTGCAATGGAAATGATAGTAGTTGTCAGATTCATCATTACTATCAACAGCCAGCATTTAAAAAAATTACCGCACTCTTTCAATAGTTATTCCTAGAAACTTACTTCATATGGTTCATATTACCATATTACTTCATATTATTAGCTACCAGGAGAATACGGAGTAAGTTATAGTTATACATCAGTTCACTGAATTCCTAAATTCAATCATGCATTAACACTAAACTTACTGAAAAAGATAATCATAATCCATAGAAACACCTCCAAAGGAAATAGAGAAATTTTCAGCTGACTTCTGAATTCATGACTTGCGTACTCTGCCCTTTGCTCTGCCACGTTCATTATTCATGACTGAGGAGAATGGATCCCAGTACATATTAACATTTCAAATTGAAAAGTGAATTCATTTTTTTGTACTCTGAAATATTTTTCTACTACGGGCAAAAAGTATTTTTGTGCATATGCTAAAACATTTCTCTAAAGCAAGTTCTGTATTTTAATGAAGAGCTTCCCAGAAGCCAACATTAAATACCACATACACTTCCCAGGCTGGCTTACCACTCTCAATTGCTTGTATTTTTCAGCCATTTTATTTGCAGTACTGTAAATGTCTAACTGGATGCTGGGTAAAAGAAATCAAACATCTCATTTCTTTGGAATTGGCATCGGTGGAAACTCTCACACAGCTCTGACTTTCAGAGCAAGAACTCCAGCAACCAGAACACCAGAAAAAGGCAAAGGTCCCAGGCACAAGCCAATGTTACCAACCAACATCACAACTACAAGTGAGATTTCCAGCCACTGACCACCTGAAAGGGACTACGACAATGTGGAGCTCCACAGGGACCTCTAAATGACTTCTGGATGAAATCTGCCCGTATTACAATGGCAAGCGGCAATTCTCGCCACTGATTTCACTGGAGAGGCAACCTCCATCCTAAGAGCCCTTCCAGGCTCGCGCGTGTGCAACGCGAGTGCTGTGCGGGCAGAACTGTGCCACTGCCTGGAAGCAGCAGCGGGGCAGCGCATCCTCCCAGCCTCCAGGCACCTGCAAGCAGCTCAGCACAACGGGGAGATGGGACGGGGTGGCAGGATAGCGGGCCTTTCCGCTCAGATGCTAATTTTACAGTCATCTTTCGGAGGAAATAAAGCGCTTGCAGCTGTAGCCAAAGAAGATGTACAACGTTTGATAATATTAAAAGAATATACTGTGCTAAGAAAGCAATCTCATAACTTGTATGAATACTTTGCTTCTCTACTCAATTTCTACAATGAACAAGAAGAAATAATTTCAGAGTTGGCCTTTCCTCCATGTTCTGATTTATATATGACATATAAATCAAATAATAATAGGAGTTACCACTAACAGTAACATAATGATGAAAAATAATTGTTATTATAAATCACGAAAGCCAGAAAAGCAAGTACTAAGAAATGGAAAAGGCTTTGCTGGTGCCAGGTTCTCAGTTTTGCCTCTCCTTATCCTGTCTGTATCTTCAGTTGTGAGCTCTGTGCCACTAATGCTGCTCTGATACCAGGTATAAGCAAACAAAACCACAAACTGTAATGCAACCTATATTATTGCACAGTACACATTCTTCATCTTTTCTAATGACTTCATTGCTTAGGAAACGGGAAATGTATCTTCATCATATTTGTGAAATGTTGGATTTTTCTGGTTATTCTTGAATTTACTAATGTTTCTACATTTTCCTTGCTAAATAATAATAAACTTATTTGTACTGCAATTTCAAAGTTTGCACTGAAGTTCTTAACAGATAAATTTCTCTGGTATAATAGACATTTCATACCCAAAATTAGTAGCATTTAACACATATTTACAGACTCATCAGGACTGCTGTTACACCCTGTCTATTTTCTTCGCCTAACACCAATATAGCAAATTTCACCCTTAGATGTCAGAACACTTTAAGAAGAAGCTTGTTTCTTATTTCCAATCTATTTCAGATTGGAAAGGTAAGGAAAGGAAGACCAGATCATCTGATCACAGTAGCACAGCAACGATATAGCAGAGGTAGAATGAAAAACCTAACAATAATCACCAGTGTATGATCTTCGTAAACATTTGTAATACACAAAATATTTGCAGGCAAAATATGTAAGTAAATAATGACACATGAACTTTTAAATCTACTAGTCTTCTTCCATTTTTAATAAAGATCTGCATATTATTAGAACACAAAAGTGGGAATTTGTGTATAATTATTTAAGAGAACAGCATCTAACAACCTTCAGGAGGAATTTTGGCTCAGATTTTCTCAAAACTTTATCACTGCTACAGTAAAAAGAAAGGAGAAGGAAATAAGCAAAGAATACATTTACTTTCTTTCTTTGTACGCAAAACTGCTTATTTGTATCTCTGTGTCAGTTGCTGATTTAGAAGTGATTAGTTTGACCTGACACACACAAGCAGAAGGATGAACATTCAGAGTGGAAAAATAAACCCTAGCCCCACTACGAACCATTTTCTCTTCAAAAACATCTAGCATCCCATCCTATGGTGGACCAAACCACCACTAAATTTCAGGAAAAGAGAACAGCATTTAAGAAGCTGAAATCCCAATAAAAGATTCAAAGTTCCCACACCAAGCAATTTGAAATTTTTCTTTCACATTGGCCATGCAGTCACGAGAGAACGTTGGAGGTTTTGTATTAGTGATGCTTTTAGTCATTTTAAGAGTCCTACTCGTGTCAATGACAGGCATTAACTTCACGGTCACTCTGTTTGCTTCACTGTAATCCTACAATCTTAGGTGCAAATCCAGGGCAACAGCCAGGATTTACTGCCCTCCTACCCTACTGCGCAGCCCTAGATGAGCCCTGTGTCCCAATTCTCTTTGCTGTAAACGCCTCTTGCCAGGCCCACACCGTTCCCATTTTTCTCCCTTTTCCTCGCTACCTCCATTTTTTCTCTGCTCTCCATTCCAGCTCTTTTATCTCCTTTCCTTTACTAGGGTGCCAGGAACAGCAAAGACTCATTCTGCTCTATGACGCTGCCTCCTCAGGCTGGCAGTGACACTTTTCAACTATTTCATTATCCCATTTTTTTCATAGTGTTGGACCACGCTGGCATCACTGTTAGGAAAAAACTTGCCATATGTTTTACCACCAAAATGACATGGAAATGAATCCACTGTGAACAAATTTTGAGCAAACCAACATAAATTTTGCCCATGATGTAAAGTCTCCAAGTTTCTCAGTTCCAGAATGCAATCCTTATTTAATTTCTTTTGTCAACATGAATACTTTGCTTGATCAAATCTTATCCCGTGACAGATTATTTTTGAAATTTAGTTAGGTTAAAATCAGCTTCTTTTTTTTTCCCCATGATAAAAAGCTCCAGTTTCTCTGTTAAGAAATATCAACATTTGAAGAAGAAAAAATAAAGTCTTAACAGCAATACACACATCTCACAACACAGCTGCTACATGAAAAGTCTGTTTTCTTAAGGGCAATGTTTAAAAACTAGACACAGAACTTAGACTAAAGATTAGACACAGAAATGCGTTCAGATAAAAGGTGGCTAATCCCAAAGACCTGAGTTATAGAGGATTATGGGGCTTCTATGGGGCAGATGTTTCATTACTGATGTCACAGAACATGAAAAGCAAACAGAAGGGGGAAATGCATCGTTTTTTCACTAACAGATCTTCCACATCCTACACCTAGTAATAAAGACAGTCTTTCAAACTGCTCAACAACTGCAACTTGGCTTAAAGACTTTGTGAAGGTACTAAGGAGTTTTGTGTTCTGTTTTCAGTCATATCCCCCAGTTCTCTTTCATAGCACATAGCTGTTACACTGCAACTGTCCTGTGGGGAAATCTCTATGATTTGCCTTCATGAAGAGAACTATTAACACTCAAACACATTACAGGACAGAGGGAAGGTCACAACTAGCAAGGCTGCGCTGGTAAGTTCACCTCAGCACACGAGCACTACGTTACGAAGTCTGTACTCACTTATCCTTTCTGTTCTTAGCAAAGAACGTGTTGTGCTGTTCTCCTCGCTGCCTCAGGTTAACAGCCCATCCCAAACACTCTGCTCATGCCAGTGCCAGCAATGTCGAACAGAAGGTAACAAGGCATGGTTTGTTCATTGAGAAGTTGAATCAAGAAACTAGTTAAGAGAAATCAAAGTCCCTGCAGATATAAAACATCTATGTAAACTGCAAAATAAATTCTGGGACAGAAAACTGGGAGACTAGTTTAGGTAAAACATTTACAGTATTCCATTGTCATTTTGACTGAACAACATAGTATTAAAAATTCAGAGTCTAGTATCACATTATCTCAGCTTTATCATACTTAAGAATCTGTTGATGCCAAAACACTGTTCTATTATTTTCTAGTAGAAGCATCTTAGCTAAAAGCAAAACTTTACTTACCTTTCTTTCCTCTATAATTTATTCAGACTGTGTGCATTTTGTTCCATGAGGAATACACATCAAGGAAGCAGAACACATGTCATAGGTACACTTTTCACCTGTATTACAATCCTACATCACTTCATGCCATAAACCAAGTGTTATGACACAACCTACTTCAGAAAGAAGAATGTGCATGACATGCTTTTTAGTGCTTAGTCATATGTGTGATGCTATAAAAAGATGTAATCCTTACAACCTTCTTATCAGAGATATTTTAACTCCGGACTTCAAATCTGCACCTGCTATCACTGAATCCACCATCAGGTTGAATCTTCCTGCCCTGAATATCACTCTTCCATGAATATACTTCTCTCTTGCACTGCTGAAACTGTATTTGTGATGATATTTTCCTTAAACATTCTCTGTAACAAGAAACTGTCAAACAATCGTTAGGGGCCTCATACGGGAGTATTTCTATAAATATAAATCAAACCCTTTCTCTTACACATAGTATCAATGTACTTGAAAATAAGACTAAAAACTCTAAATTTCAATCAAAGATGAGACAGCTTTACAAAAAAAATTACAGTCTGACCACTGATGCAATTAATAATGATGTGCAGATGATTTTCAGGGCAGATTGTACAGATGCTTCACTTAGCCACATCTGCACAGGCATTTGAGAACAGACTTAATCTGGTATGCCAATTCTCTATCGTTACTGTGAGCAAAGATTTGTAATACTATTAATCTGATTTTTTATTTTCTTTTAAAGGAAATAAATACATTTTTCTTAAAGGCAATTTAAGAATTACCTAATTGTGGCTTCCTGAAAAAAAATTTTTTTCAAGACAATTTCAAAATAAAAGTTAGGAAAAAATAAACACTTTCATTGGTAGGGCACAAGCAAGCAGAATACTTCCTTCTTTATTTCTTTTTTAAAGTTTTGTATGATTAAAAATATCAAGCATAATGAACTCTAGGTATTATGTGGATCCTCCACATAAACGTGCACTTGCTAGTCAGATATTTAAATATTTCTCTACTGCTTAACAGTTCGTTGGCTCATGTTTGTGCCCGACATTAAAATTTTCTGCCAGCTTCTATTTTATGTTGCTTTACTTGAGAAGAAGGTGTCTTGCGAAATCTGAGTAAATGACCACGTAACACTATCACAAACTGCATTACTGTCATGGTCAGCTTCTATCGGCTTCTACCAGAAGAATCCAGGCTGTAAGCACTAATCTTTGCAAGACAGGGGCTGAGCATCTGCATTTGTTAAAACTGGTTCATTTGAAGGAGTCTAGATTAACTAGATTTATTTTTGTAATTAAAACATAAATCCTCATTCCAACTGATGCTTACAAGAGTTATTCCTGCTAAATTCAGGGGAGCCAAATATATCCTGAGCAGGTGAATTTAATAGAAAATAATCTCAATGTCTAAAAATTTGCATAAACTCCTGAAAGTAAAGCATAAAATGTGCTTAAAAAGAAAATGTAGGAAACGTACTTTCTTACACCAGGATCGGACAGTTTGACGGCATATAATCAGTGATAATGCCTCTCCCAAAATTCAGGCCAAAACCTGGCTACACTTAAGCCAGCAGGAACACTCCCGCTGACTTCGGCGGAGCCTGGATTTCGCTGCTACGACCACCACCACAACCAGCATGAGAAGCTCAGGTCTAGTAAGCAACATTGTCCAACCTGGTAACAAAAGGAAAGGAGGAGAGCAGGCTGGGGCAAGGAGAGCAGCCCCAAACGGAAGGCTGGGGATGAACGCCTACCCATCCTCAGACAAGCCGTCTGTGTAGTCCTGGATCTTCCAATATTTATCTTCTCTCTTCCCTTTTTATCAGTACCATGATTCTAAAGTGAAGAAATAACATTAACAAACGCAACCAAGCCAAAACACCTCATCTCATTGCCTGTCCTCCTCCCCCGGAATAACAGGGCCTGTGAGAGTCCCTTCAGCAGTTATGGGTTTGTTCTGACAGTGTTTCAGAATAGGAAAGAAAAAGACAGTTCTCCATTATTTAACTTTCACGCTCCAGGCATTTAAATATTTTCTGTTTCTTTGGCTGTTAGAGATGTCACTAGCAATAACTGAGGAATTACGATTTTTCTGGTAAAAGGAAACCCTTTATCAAAACCCCACAAACCATAATGAACTGCTCAGCTGCTGCAACAGTGAAAGCAAAGTAGCACCTTGAAACATATTATTCCCATCCTAGTAGTGGGTGTCATCTACAGAGTGAAAGGGAGCAAGGTTGATGTGCTGGTTTAGATTATGATCTGTTAAACTTCATGAGAGATACACCTACTTGCACTTTAACCCTCTCTGTCCCGCAGGATGTTAGCAGTGCCATGCTTACTGTAACAGTCCCAGTAAGTTAGTTACACATGGAAAGGCCTTGCAGGGTATGTGAGGCTGAGTTTGCTGAGTATTCGTAGTTTACCTAAACTCCACCTTTCTTGCTTTGGTTCAGTGCAAGTGCTTTAAGATAGAGAATACCTTTGCCAAGCATTTCAGCGCTGCTCCTTCAGCCCTGGGGTTACCGGGTGCATCCCAGAAACGACTGCAGCGGTCACCCGGGCAGGAGATGCGTCCGCTCAGCACAACCCGCCCGCATCAGCCTGCGACAGGATCCCCTCCGCCACCCAAAGCTCAGCGTTCGCCCCAGAAGAGCTGGCAGGAGAGGGGCTGCATCAGTCCCCCCTGAGGAAAGACAGTTTAACCACCTTGCACCAAGAGAAATTATTTGTAATCAAAGCACAGAGGCGGTGGCGGTACCCTTTTACACCCATATTTCTCCTTTTTGTGGAGTGTAATGGTTGAGAAAAAAATCTGAAAGAACACATGTTCTTCTGCAGTCCAGAGGAAAAATACTTTATGTCTGCTCTCGCTCTTTGACAAATAAATTCATTGAGAAATGGATGATGAAATCTAGCTCTTTTATTTGCTTTCCTTGATACTTGGCTTTCAGTTGTCATAACCATCATTCCTGTTTTTTCTCTTCTAAGTATTATTTGAACACATTAAGTCAAAGTATTACAGCTTTTAGATTTGCATGCAGTAGAAATATGATATTGAACTTCAACCAGTTACAAATTAAATAGTAAGCAGACTTCTAATTTTTAAGTATATAATGAATCTTTAATGAATAATTTATTGAATATAATTTTAGAATCCATCTTTTCTCCTCATACAATTTTAGCAACGTCTTCCCTCACTGATTTTAAATTCAGTAAGCATATTTTTCTAATAAAATGAATAGTTAAATCACAGCATCATATAACATATTCTGTTACCAGTGGTAATGGTAATGATAGCCATAACCATTATCCGCTGATTTCCCGGATCCTCATTTTAAATGGCAGGAAAGCACTTAATCTAGATGCAATTGGTTTCAGAATTTTCTGCCGAAAAAAGAAATAGCATTCTCTTTTCTGTAGATCTTTTCCTATTAATTTTAGCTTAATTTTTAATATTTTTCTTAAAATAATACTGATCCATTCACAGGTTTGGTAGCTCACAACATCTAAATGACTACATCAAAAACCTGAAGTAAATCAGCCAGCTGATACATAACACAAAACCCAGCACATTTTCAAATGGAAATGTTATTCTTTAATTAGAACGCATTGTTATTTTCTCTGCTCGTGTCTTCACATCTTCTAAATTCAAAACTCCTCACATTAAAAGCTGAAGAAGACACCCAGCTGAACTCCGGATCGGAGTAGTTAGGAGATCTGTCTAGGGATCAAACTAAGAATATTTCAGGTGTTGAATCAGCTCAAATCCTCATAATTATTAATGAAGGTGCACCCGAACGGTTAATAAGCTAAAGTTTTGGCATTTGGAGCAACATTAACATGACATAGACGACGGAATCGAGTGCACCCTCAGCAAGTTTGCGGACGACACCAAGCTGAGCGGTGCAGTTGATACCATAGAGGGAAGGGATGCCATCCAGAGGGACCTGGACAGGCTGGAGAAGTGGGCCCAAGAGAACCTCATGAGGTTCAACAAGGCCAAGTGCAAGGTGATGCACTTGGGCTGGGGCAATCCCAGGTACTTATACAGACTGNGAAAAGCCCAGATTACATATAGGTATGAGTGTTGCTCCCTGTTTCTGTTCCCATGCAGTCTTAGGCAAATGCAGAAACTTATACTTTATGATTAATCCCACCGATTTACCAGGTTTAGAATGCATAAAATTAAGCCTCTGTATCTTTCAAGATGAAGTTTTAAAACACACATAAGGCTAGACAAATGTCTGGAATCTTAATTCTCACCTTAAATAACAACAGAAAACACCTACTGAAATGAACTATTACGAAACATTGTAGATTCTCATCTCTCCTCCACACAAACGCTGGATGCCTTTCAAGAAATGCACTTTGATCAAACACAAGCTGTTCTTTTGTCATACAAGTTACTGAGCTCACTAACAAATTAATAGCATGGCACTGAATGGACTGTGCTAAATAGCTGGCCATACTAGATGCTGTAATGGTAATTATTCATTTTAAATTCCACAAAACTATAAAAATGGTTTAGAAAAAACAGCAGCTATACCACACAAGTACTAAAGCAGAGCTCTTCGGCTGAATAAAGCATTGACAGGTGACCAAGTTAGATTCTAGACAGCAATATATTACTCCTATTTCAATAGTACCTAAAAGCAGCAGTCAAGGATTAGGGCCCTCTTGAGTACATCTCAACCTGTAATATGGAAATGCGGCTGCTATTTTACGCTTATGTTTTCATCATAAATAGTTTGCGAGTACATGATCTGATGGGGCTGTGCAGTTCAGCAAAACCTGCTTTATTTTTAGCAGGAACATAATAGCCAAAGCATTTGTTGGATTATGCTAAATATTATCAAATTTAAACCTCTACCGGGTGGGCCAGGTGCGGGGCCTTGACAAAGACCTAGGGCGCACTGCTAAGCCACCACAGCGGGCTTAGCTAGCTGCCTGACGGGCTGGCCAGGGTGAGAATGTTCTGGGGTAGCACAGGACTGAAAATGCCCACCGTTTGCCCATCATCCCATTCTAGGCATGTATCTGTGGGACCAGGACATCTCTGCGCCACAGCCAGCCTTACCTAACGAGGTCTTAAATGCAGAGGCAAAAGCGTGTGTCCCTTTCCGATGAACACCAGGATATCACAGGCTGCTTTCACACAGCACTACCACAGCTGTGCAACTGTGGGACTGCAGCTGTATCCATGTGTCACGCTGAGAGCCCCAGCTGTGTCCCAGGGACAGAAGAGCTTTGGGAGCCGTTGAATATATGCAACTTCAGTTACATATCAAATAAACAAACACGATGAGTAAAGACCTACAGATAAACACGAATTTGAAGCCCGAAATGGAGGGGAAAATGCAAATTCATCAGTTTGTCTTCTACAATTGAGTTGAATTCTCGTGTCATTCTTTATTACATAGCCCATTTCAAAATTATTTACAACCCATCTTGACAAATACAATTAGAAAAGGTTTGCCAACTGTACTAACTGTTCTTATACAAAGATAAATCTTTAATAACATCCATTTTTGCAGCACCAGAATTTTCAAAAGAAAGTTAGAGACAAAACATCCAGCGAGAAAGATATAAAGAACAAGAAATACTCATAAAACTGTATACAGGAGCAAAAAGAAGACTGATGAAACACATTAACAAACAAAAAGATATTAAAATGTGTTTCACTGAAGTTCTGAAGTATCTGCAGTTCTGCTTTGTTAGCTTGCCGATCCCATTGCTATAATCTGATAAGGGCCACATCGCAGGAACAGGAGAGAGTTTCCACGGCTTGTTATTGCTGGAGAAACCACTTAACAATGCTGCTGCTCAGTGCATTAGTATCAGAGGCCTTGACTGTAGGAATTTACTCAAGAAGCAATAATTAAACAAGCCAAAATAAATTAGGATAATGACAAGTGAATTACAAAAAAAAAGTGCTGTCTGAGCAATATTTAACACACAATTTTTCCCAGCCAATATAAGGCAGAGCTCAATTTAATCACGAGTCTGTGATCATCTGTTCCATAAGGAATGAAATATTAACACATAGCTTTGGCTGAAAAAGATGGCGTTTGAAAGGGTATTACACTAATTTTCTCTAATGCAAGAAATATTTAATATAGAGCTCTCACTCAAATCTCTTTAATTATTTGCTTTAACTGTTAAAAAAAATAGAAGCATATTTCAACTTGTTAGAAAGGATCTACCATCACCTGTGCAGACAGAGGGAAAAGGGTTTAACTTCCCTTGAAGTATTGCGGGTGAATGAATCTCAGTTTTTCTCTGAGTAATTTCTCCTTACTCAACCTTGGCTTTCGCTTGAGCAAGATGCTTTTTGAATATCGAAATAATTCCTGATATGAAAAAAAAATGTTAAAGACTGGTAAGGAAATGGGGCCTTCCAAGAGTAGATTTACTGTAGAAACGCTGGACCAGCTGCTCAGTCCAGATCTGTGTAACTCTACTGACATTAGCCCAATTAAACATCTAGGTAAACAAAAGACTCATTCTGTTCTTAAGAACAGAACAGTTTGGAGAAACACAAAGGAGCTAGGTTAAAGGTCTGTACTAGTTTAAACCCAAAGTATTTGAGAAAAGCTGAGCAAGTTGGATAAAAAAGAGAACCAAAGAAATCCTGGATTTATGTACTTGCAGATTATCACAATACACTAATTTTAGCAAAACTTGTATCACCTCAGTTCAGCTATATTCTCTTTAGATGTCAAATCCTTTTGGTGTTAGCACTCAAATAATAATAATAATAGTAATAATAATAATAAATAAAATACACAAGGAAAAGAACAAGAAAGACAGATACAGTCATAAGACCAAGTACCCTAAAAACAGGAAATGTCGCATCTAACACTTCCAGCCCCAGGCTCTTTACCAGCTCCCAGTTCCCACTTGCTAGCACGAGCCGCCCCATCTTCCTCCTCTCAGCTCCCCAGTCCCAGGGCCAGCAGCCCCCTCGCGCCCCCCCAGCCTCCTGCCTAACCCCGCGACTCCCGGGGACAGCGTCCCCCTCCATCTCCCGTCTCACAGAGTTCTTGTCCCCGTGTAGTGGCTTCCCTCCTGACATGAGCGTTGGTCCACCTTGGGAACAATCTGTTTCTCCTTCCCAGCCTCAGCAGGATATAGAAGATAAGTCAAGAATACAAAACACATTGTTTTTCTTTTGGACTCCTGTACTGCCTTAGTCCAGAGTACTTACGGGGAAAATCCTTGTGTCTGTGCTTTCCTGGGAGAAAACTAATTAACACTTCTTTAGGAAAGGTCTCTATATACTGTGGTTATACACAGGAGCTATGAGAACCCTCAACAAGTTCAGAAGAGACACAGATACTAGCTACTGCATACTAAAAATTCTCTCACAAGCCTATGTGAATTGATTTTTTTTTTCAAAGACTTATAATGCAGCCAGTTGTGTGCCAATTTTCATAGAGACAAAATGCACATCCAGGAATGAAGGTGATGCACCAATTAAATTAGTGTTTTAAGCATTTTAACACAGACAAAACAAGACATTTTCCTCTGGACTCATCCTTGAAAATGGCTGAATTACTTTTTCTGATTTTTTTTTAAGAAAACAAAACAAAAACCAAAAGCCTGCAGAACAAATATTGCAAGGAAAATTGCAACACAAACGTCAAGTCTCACTGAGATAAAAACTCCAGATAAAAAAACGCCGAGTAGGAAGTCTGAGGAAGTCTTAATGTAAAGCAGTGCTACAAGTTTTGTTGGGTTTTTGGTTTTTTTTTACAAACAGTCTGGGTAACCTGTAACTGTTATCTATAATTAGTAATTAAGTTCTTTAATTGCGTGGTGCTTTCATAGTACTTCTTACAGCACATTATTACTGCTGTCCATAAAAAGAAACAGCCAACTTCAGGTTCCCCCAGCTCTGTAAATGGCCCAGCGATGCGTATCTGGCAGAGTAATTGAAGGTCACTGCCTTCACAGGGCGATGGGATTTCACACTCGCGTGACACAAATGCAAATGGCTCCAAGAGGTAGGGCACTATGTACGAGTCTCTTTCTAGATATTTAAAAAGAATAAAACTGCTGATTAAGCACTCTGTGCTCTCACTGAATTTCATAAGAGCGCCGAGACTTTAGCACTTCTGAAAAACACAACTTTTATCTTCCACTGCAATGCCTCTAGTCTAGTCATCTGATCTAATGTAAAATGAATACACGGAGGTGTTAATGCTGGCAAATCGGAATGGCAATGTTTTACACCCACTTTTCAGTCACTTTATACAGCTAAAAAGGAAGCGTAGCAACAGAAAATCAGGCTCAGGGAATGCTGAATGGGAATCATATCAAGATGCCTTCTTGTATACCTGTTTTTTACTGCATTATTCCTTCCTTATGGAAAACTATTAATGAAAAAGGCAACAGTGTTGGGTATATCAAACACTTTGCTGGCACAAAGTTTGCTGTAACACCTTTGTAAACTTTGTGAACTTACTATAGCAGTAACGCAACCTATTGCCTTTTTCATAGATGCTTTCCCTCCTCTCCGAAAGTTGCCATATATATGCTGATTTGCTCAAGCTCACCGCTTCTTCCAGAGGCCAGAACTGAAAAGCCGCTTATCTCCCAGGGCATCCGTACACCAGCAGTCAGCCTCGGCAGCAACAAGGACGTAGGCACGGCGGCTCGGTACAGGCTCCTCGCTTGCAGACTCCCAGCAGTGAGCATTCTCTGCAGCTCAGCGCTGCCAGTGCTCCCGCTGGTGCCCCCAGGGCTCGCTACTGTCTGTCAAGACGAGCCACAGTCATGCTTGCAGCTGTAGCGCAGCCCTATCCTCAGGTAAGGTACGTAGTCCCATTTTTAGGAAAATATGAATTCCAAGAGGCTCTGAACTACGTTATCACCTCTGAGGCCATCGTGTGCACCACCCTTCAGAATCTGTATTTTTGCCTATAATGTTGCTATTGTTGCTTGACGCTACGATTTACTGCTTAGTGCAAATGTGGTCCATCACATGGCTGCGTTACCCGGCAGCTCACTGCCACTGGAAGAGGTTGTCTTGTTCCTCTCCTCACGCTGCTCCCAGCAGTGGGACTGCGCTTTTGTGCCAGTGTGCTGGTACTGGTGCAAAACACCACAGAAATACTTCAGCTTATTAAGCTGAAAGAAGAGCGTACTTTTTTTTTTTTTTTAACAGCTCACTTTTCTACCAGTATAGTGCCCTAAACTGGCGCACTGAAGCCAGGCAAATAGTGGATTTGGTCCAGGTCAGCGAGCATAGGAGGGAATGAGGAATGGGGCTCTCGCTCAAGACGGCGATGAGCTGCCGGCTCATCGCAGCTCACCTCGCTGAGCCCCGCTCCCGCATGGACGCGGGTGCTCTCCTGCTCACGGCTTGAGGCGAGGCACCAGCGCTTGTGTCTTCTCAGCTTTTAACAAGGACTTCACACTGGTTCAGCCACCCTGCTGGACTTAGTTTCTGCAATTATTTTATTATCTTACAATAAAAATCCCGGGTTTGATTGCATTTCTCCTTTCTTGCAATACCACCTACACAAAAAATAGCAGAAAATCTACTGCAGTTAGCCTTAAATATACTGAATTACGTCTGTAAAGATTTCAACTACGGACTAGCCTTGGCTTTTGTAAAGGATCAGAGTGATGGATATCAGTCAATTGATTATAAATGCCTGAAAACAAGGAACTTTCAGCCTCATAAGTATATTTTTTCTGTACTATTTCTATAGACAATAGCAGCCTCATCAATTGTTCCTGGATGATTAGTCTGAAGTTCAAACCTAACTCTGGTGGCCTTCATCAGTCAAAACCTGTCAAGAATAAATTCAATTCCTTCCTAGCATCATTACGCTAGCTTTTTAAAACAAATTCCTTTCTGTTGTAATTCTCTTTTTTAAAGTGCATTAAAATTGCAGGACAAAAACAGAACAGTCAAATTTTCAAAGAAACTCAGCTTTTAGAAACTCTTGGTATTGCCAGATTTTCAAAGCTGAGCTTAAAAAACTTTTTGAAGCCAAACTATAATATACAGAAGAAACATTAAAGTTCTTAAAAATTGCAAAATCCCATGAAAAATACTTCATGCAGTCACTTCCTAGATAAGGTATTATGTAATATCTGGACATCCAACATAGACTGACAAGCCAAGCCTTTTCTTTTTATTAGACATATATAAAGATGGCCTATAAATATGCACAACAGAAAACATGGAGGTTTGTGATGAAAACTTTTATTTGATTCTTACTTAGATTATGTAACTAATGTCCATATATTTCCATTTTCCAAGTAAACAGATTATATAACTATGGCCCTAAAAGATGATCATAATCTAAATGATCAGAAAGGCTGCAAATAGGAACACTGGAACTATTCTTAAGGAATGTTTCTCCAGAATACCACTGACCTGAGCGCATTTCTGCAAGAACTCCTGTCTTCAGTCTGGTCTAAACTTCAGTGTGACACAAGTACTTTTTATGTGTGGATTCAGTCAGTTCATCTATCTTTACAAATCCCAAAGGAATAACTTACTGTAGAGAATACTTAGAGAATACTGCTGCATACTGCCGCATGAACACAGGCTACTAAATTTGGTTTCCTCCTGAAAACTAAAACAGACAAGACATAAGCCAGAACCACATAACCCTCTCTCACTCATAAATATCTCCATGCTCTAAATGCCACTCAAATTTTCCTTTACAGCAAGTTAATCAACGAGGTGAAATGGTGAAATCCAATGTGCTGGTCCCACTCACCAGTACATATGACAATTTACCAAGTTAATGTTAAATGTTAACTGAAATAAATTGTTTTAAAAGTCTCTTGAAGTCTGAAAGCCTGTAAGTGCTGCAGCATGATCCATCAAATCATTGCCTAAATTACAAGGCTTCAAAAAAAGGGGGAGTAAAAAAATGATGTGAGAGAAAAATTACAAATTCAGTAAAAAGGGGAAAAGCACCACTAGCGTACTTTTAAATTTGGGTGGGCTACAAAGTGGTAGCAGGTCGCTGTGTAAGTAATGGCCACAAGGAACTCAATCAAATTTTTATGGGATCTCTATCCACTTTTCCCTGTAATGGTTCACTTAACATATAACAATGCCCAAACATAATCACCTAGCAGTCAGGACCAAAACACTGCAGACTTCTTTTGTCCTTAGTACATCTGGATGTTCTAGAATGTAGGTATTTTTACAGTAGAAGCTGATGCATTTTATTGGAAATGTTTCCAGAAATAAATTATAAATTATAATTTTCAAATGCTTTCACATTTCAAAGCCAAGTAGAAAACTTTATAACTAAAAATGTAATGCTAAGAAAGAACAACGCTCTGCTAAACATTATTCTTGATTTCACAGAATCAGAGAATATCCCGAGTTGGAAGGGACCCGATTTTTGTTTTCTCTGTGCAGTAATCTTTAACCTTTCCATCTTTCCATGACAAATAGGATTAGTTCAGTAGGAAAGGTGGAAAATGTTAGCATATATGAAATTCCACTCAGAAGAGATGTAGTTACTTTGTATTCCATGGCAACATACGTTTCTCAATGCAACTTTACAACAGAACCACTCAGCATCAACTTGATATACTGCAATGAGCCAATTCTCTTCAGCCAGTTTTATTGAATGTTTTCTCAATTACCAAAAAAGTCACTTTCATTACATCAAGGTTTTTCTATCTGCCCCTAAAATTAGGATTTTAATATCAAAACCATGAACCACTTCTGGTGCCTAGACTGGGAACTGCAACTGATTAGGCTTGGACTGGAGAGAACTGGGAAATCACAGAAAGGATATTCTTCCCTGTGGCAAACACAGGCTTTCAGCTCTCGCCTTTGACAGTACCGTGTTTAATCTCAAGCAGCTTCTGTGACTAAATCTGGGTCTTGGAGGGCACATTTGGGGAAGCCTGGCGCAACGGGCCTAACAGACAGAGCGCGCCGGAACCCAGTCAGCGGGGAGCGGCAGGCGCTCCCTCCTCCCTGCTCCTCCCCTTACCATTACCCTACCCGCGAGGAAATGAAATGAAAAACCCTTCCTTTCTTAAAGAAACTGTAAGAAAATCATACTGTATTACTGATAGAATACTCACAACTAATATTTTGTTAAGTTAATTAAGTAAAATTATTTGACAATGGCCCTTTATGTTTCTGATAGTTAATTTGGGAAGCAGCAGCATTACCTGCAAAAATCAATTTAAATATGTCATAGGAAAGTACTAACACAATTTAAAATGACACTGAGTCTAATCCAGGCATTAGATCTGTGACAGATAGGTCTGAGTGCTTTGTTTGGAAAAGCAATGATTTCATCAAACTATGAAGAAAATTATAATTTGAAAAATACATGTTTTATGTCTTCTGGAGACATCACGTCATTGTTACTGCTGCTGGTACTTCTGTTGGCTGAGAGTGCTCTGTGAAGAGATTACAAACACTACAGTATTAACTAAATGTTCAGAAAACTCAAGAGAGAAATTCCATAATGGCATTTTTTCTATCACGGCACTGTAAAGAACTAAGTGTTTTACACTGTTATACACAACTGTTTTACTTTTTAGTATCCAGCAGTCTTCATTTTAGCTCATCCCTGCCAAATCTTTATGAACTGAAAGAGCTTATGGCTGATGCAAGACTCAGACCACAAGTCCTAAGTTTCTGACTTTGTAAAACACAAATTTTGAGTACAAATACGAGGTCCAGGTTGAGTAAGATAAGAACTACCTCCAGAGGAAGCCTTGCATTTCTTAGGGTCAACCCCTTTCCAGGCATATTTGGACAGTAATTTCTTTCATTGCTATTTACAGCAAAAGGTCAGTGAACACTTACTAAGTTTATTCTGCATATACTCTAGCTGTCAAGATGTGAAAGGACAGATGGAAATTATTTTTAAACAAAAACACAAGTGTCTTTTGTTTTCTGAAATTTGAAAATTAAGTAAGAGTGCTCACAGAAAGCTATAATGTTTTTTATAATACTTCTAAGAATGGTAGTTCAAGACAATTCAACGGCTTATAGTTTTAATTGAAAAATATATATATTTACCTTCAGAATAAAAAAAAAAAAATGACCATTGCCAAGGCAAAATACATGTTGTAGTTAGTGCTAAAAATATAAACTGAAAATCAGTTCCAATAATAAAAATTTCCCTGCAAGTTAAAAATATTAAAAATTATGTTGTGCTATTACTAATCAACTTAATCTTATCAGGAAGCATAACTAACTACAATTAATGCACAAAAAATAATAGTAAATCATAGTCCCTTCATTACATCATATCAGGAAAGAATTTATCTCGTGCCTGCACAGCACTTTGCTATAGCTTTAGTTCCAGCAAAGTCCCAGAGTAAAAGGAAATGGAATAAAAAATTGCAGTTCTAATGGTTTCTGCACACTTGTGTATAGAAGGTTAAGTCTGCAATTTAGTCAACGTTTTAATCAATAAAACTATTAGTTTTTTTGTTGGAAACAAAGTGCTATGAAATTATTCATGTTCGTTTACTTATGAGAAAATAAGTAAAAATAAGTCAGTCTTCTCTGACTACTATACAAAAATACTTCTTCCATACTTCAGCAAATCCCTATCTGTCCTCAGATTCTGGTATGGCATAATCAGTTACACAATATTTTTTTTAGCACGCATGACAATATCCAATATGACATTCAATATCATTTTATCAAGAAGCTTCAAGTGTTACTATTTACCATCTTTTTGCTTAATTAGTGTTACCCTACAAAGGTTTCCTTGCTTGCTGCTGTATGTACCTGCCTGAAAGCTTCTGCCAGCAGAGCAGAAGGAGTGATATAAAGATGGGTATATGTGGTCAAGAACTGGGAAAAGACAGCATCTTTCTGTGAGGGACATTGTTGGCTTATGCCAGGTTTAAGTGACTGCAAATTTAAAATGTTATACAGTAGATCCATCTAAATGCTGCAGAAGAGCGCATCACTTCCCTTTATCTCTCAAGGAACATGAAAGTGTCTAAGTAGGAGAAGATTTAGCAAAAATAGAGCAAAGCTGTTCATTACTATCAGAAATCTCCACAGTTTTAAACATTCTAGTTCTGCTATCATCTATGCATCTACATAATTATTTTATTTTTATTTTTATTTTTTTAGGAAAAGTCTATCATGGACAATACTAATATTTTAAGTTGTGAGATACTTCTAATACTTTAAAAGTAGTATTTTTTTTTTTATTGCTCAAGCACATATAAGGGGAAAAGTGTAGTATTTCTTCTCTCTCTCTTATCTCTTATTATCTCTCTCCTATCTCTTATTTCTTATTAAGGCTGGAAGAAAATAGAAAAATAGAATTCCTAATTTCCAGTCAAACCCTTTATACGTTAAAATCACATTTTCCTCACAAAAGATGTAGAGATCTTCATGGAAAAGGAGGGTTTCTTTATAAATGAAGAACACATTCTCTTACATTGCACTGTTAAGCAAAATAATAAGAAGAAATGTAGCGACTGCTACAAATCTGGGTTTTAATAAAACATGTCAAAATTTTCAGTGCTTTGAATAATCAGTTATTCTCCTTATGACCATTCAAAACTTAGTATTTCAAAATCTAAAGTATCACCACACTGAAATTGAGTGGAATTTCAAAGCCTATTCTTGAGTTCATAACAAGTGCTGCAGCTCAGTCCTGAAATTTTGCCTTCTAGTATAATTCCCATTTGTTCCACTGAAGTTGGACTTTCAGGAACTCTTTAACCTGAATGAAGCAGATTTTAGAAACAATGACCTCATTCTGATCTAATTTAGCTCAGTGTAACTTTGAAGTCAAAGTTGTTGAAGATGTATGAAACTGGCACAAGTCGGACTGAAATCAGGTCCTTTATCTCTCAGAATTTAGAAGTGTGAGCACTGTGATGGCATCCCACTTGCTTGGCAACTCTGCTCACGTAAGCCGTACACTTTCTTGCAGTAGCACACTGAAAGCATGCCTTCTTCTCCTCACACCAAGAGCTACCATACATTTTCACTTGTGACAAGAGCATATAGCTTCCAGATAGACTTTATTCTCTGCCAAAACCTAATCTGTTTTAGATTGATTTTGGTTTTGCAATAAACAAGAAGGTCCTGCAACCTGTCCCAGAAGTGGGGACATTTTTAAGTTCTGTAATGAAAAAGTACAGTTACTCATATTTTTGTAAAAGAGCATAATACAGCCAAGGCAAGGTTATATATCCACGTTTTAGTGCAGATAGTGACAAAGAACAGCATATTGACCCTTGTCCTGCATACGCCCATTTTTACTCACACAACTTGTGCTCTGGAGCTTTCAGTCAACAACTGAGGGACTTGAAGCATGTAAGATCACTGGAGCCTATCTATCCATGTGTTATGCATATGATTGATAACAAAAATGGGCATCCATCTAGCTATGATGTTTTAATAAAAGAACAGTAAAGACAAAGAGTAAATTTTAGGACTGCACCTCTGAGAGGACACAGGAACACGTTTGCATTCCCCACCCCAGCTTCCACCCACGTCTGATGTCAAGTCACCGCCTGTGCAAGCAGACACCACTTGCGGATGCTCTGGAAGGTGGCTGGGAGCACGGTACACACGTACGCCTCAACTGTTTACCACCACTGCGAAGTCCGTTACGTCCTACTTTATATTTGGAGCAAATTAAAACAGCATTTAGAGCTATCAAGCACCTAGATTTCTGTGAATGAATTCTCTTTTTTCCATCTGAGATTGTGCTTTGCTGGAACCCTGGCATTTTAGAGATTTGTAAAGGACTGTAGGACGCCCCCCGGACCCCCAAATGTTTGAGGGAGGGAAACGGAAGGAGTCCCAGCTCCAGCGCAGGTCATCTCCATCGCCTGTGCTCTGGGTGTGGGGCCAGCCCCAGGGAGCGCTGGACTCCCCAGGCCCGCTGCGGCAGGTCTCTTCAGACCAGCACCTGAGTGGACCGCGGGCGTGATGGTATTGCCACAAGGAATGCACAAGCAGTGGTGCAAGCCGGCCCTAAGGCCTATTCCTTACGATTGTACCGATAAACATCTAACTGAAAATGCAAACAAAAATGTTTTAATATTTCCTCCCAATAGAAGATACTTAAATCAGACAAGCTATGGATACAGCTTGCCTAACCTCTATACCACAAAAAATGCGTCTTCATTAGGAACTCGGTAGGTGACACAGTTCAGTGTTCACCTTACTGCAACTAACGGCGTGACTGTTCTTACCTTACAAACCGTGTTTCTCAGGGCCTTGGCACGGAACCAAGTAGACTGAGATAGTTTTGAGAAAGAACTGGTGGATTTAACAACCTACAACATTTAAAATGAATCACTATGATCTTTCTGTTTATTGACTGAGGATCCTTTTTACTGCCATTTAAAAGCATTGGCATTCCAAGAATTGTTTTCCTCTAAAATGTTAAGCTATTTTGCTCTTTAATATCAAGGAAAATAGCAACATACTTTGCCAAACTCCCTCTCAGCTCCTCAGGATGATGCTGCCAGACCAACACTCGTTCCTCGGGAAGTCCCCGTCCCTCTTTGCCCCAGCTCCCAAGCCCAGCTCAGCCCTCTTGTCCTTCTCACTAAATGTCCTTTTCCCAGCCTCTCACTGTCTCTCCCAAACTGCTGCTTCTGCTTCTCAGCTAACCTCAGCAGCCTCTAACCAACACTTAGAGGATTAGCAAGCTCCAGTTCTCACCTTCTTAGTTATCCTTATTAGATCTGTTGCCTTCAATTCAGCTACTCTTCCCAAACTACAGATCTTAGGTCTAGTCTACTTGAGCTACCAG
This sequence comes from Anseranas semipalmata, assembly GCA_013399115.1. Taxonomy (NCBI): domain Eukaryota; kingdom Metazoa; phylum Chordata; class Aves; order Anseriformes; family Anseranatidae; genus Anseranas; species Anseranas semipalmata. Next base: position 38,755 of record VXAA01004523.1, on the reverse strand, counting down.
TTTGTTCTCCCTGTTTTTTCTTTTCTTTCAGCATCGGTTTCCATCTGAATCCACTGGTCTCCAGCCACCCAATGACATTTTATTTTGCAGTTCCTAAACTTACTCCCCTTGTCTGTTCAGCCTCCTGAAGCCTCCTGACTCCGACTCCAATATGCCAGTCCTCAGCCTAATTTATGACCCGAATTTCCTGGTCCAAATATAGTTGCATTACAAAACCTATGCAGCTAAGAATCTAGCTCTCCTGCTTCTGCAGCTGAATCTCCATCTACAATATCCCTTCATCACGCCCGTGTTTTGCATGGTAGTCTACCGGGTGCCTGAGCGTTGTTTGGGTGTTTGGGTGTTCATCAGCTTTCTCTGCTGGCAGTCTCCCTCCTCCCCACATAGAAGACGCAGGAGCACTCCAGGGCAATGCCTTCTCTGGCCATTACAAGAAACATGCAGAAAAACAACTTTGTCTTGTCCCCTCCCTGAAAACAGTCAGATTACATTTTTTAAAATTAAGGAGAAATTATGTTAAAGCAGACAGCTACTGAAATGAGATCAGACCCAAATACTTAAAGTCCCAGGCACTCGCTATTACTGGATGCTCTTCCCAGAGCTTTTAATCCAGCAGCTGGTCTGCGTCTCTGTTGGACTTGTGAAATGAAATGGCTATCTTCATTTCTTATGCATATATATGTTTCAGTCATATATACGTACCAATACTTTTCCTTTTGGAGATGATAAGCTTAAAAAGGCAAACTGCAGCCCTCTTAAGAGTTTATGACTATAATTTTTCCTACATTTTGGGATAATTCACAATTCTCAGACTAGTTTCTCAAAACCAACGTCGGGACCTTGTAAAATCTCAGATGTAATTCAGTGAACAGCTGCTCCTGCAGCTCAGGCTCAAACTGCTCCTCACAGCTGAGCAGTTGTTAATATTTATTTGCAGAGTCTGTGCGAAGATATGGATAGTCCATAGAGGAAGAGATAGAGAACAAATTACTCTCTCCTTTTAAACAACTCATTACAACTGCATCCAAATTCTCACTCTAACACTGCCACCCTTTGCGACTCCAAGGCCAAATGTTTTATGGCTAGCACTTCCTCTCTGGCCAAACAGACTTTGTGCGTGGCTTAGAAGGGCAGCTGAGAAACTCTCAGGTCTGGGGAGTTCTTTAGGGCAGAAAGTGAGTAACGCGGGTGGAGGAGAAGCCCATTTCATAGGAGGTGATTAAAATAATTAATTGTTATTTGATCAATTAAGGAAGTAATGTATTGCAATACAAGTGAGACTGATGGGCTTTTATGTGCTGGATTCCTTGCTTATCATGGAGAAAATCATGAAGAAATCACTTGCTTATATGGACTCTGTGTGCAGGCTGCTTAACATGGTAACAGAAATTTGCGAAAATAAAAAGAAAGAGGTAGGACCTTGTGCAGGCTTCATCCTAGCAGACCCCTGCTCTGAGCCCCACGCCCAGCACAAGCCAGACCTTCCTCAACGTGCTCAAACAAATGCTTTTCGAGCGCTTCTGCTCCAGGAGTCCAAGAGTGGGGCACAAGCACGGAGGGGCTGAGGCTATCGTCCCGTATCACGAGCAGGGCTGCTGAAGCTCTGCCTCTGGGTACGGGTGCAACCGCTGAGTTGGCTGCCCGCTCTGCGCATGGTCCCTGCCTCCCAGCACGTCAACAAGGCCAGAAGGAGCAGCCGCCAGCTCCGGCTGGCAGCAGGCACGGTCAGAAGCAGCCAGACCTCTTCCCCAGCTCAAGCAGTTGCTCTTTTCCTCTCTGAAAAACCAGGGCTGGTCTCCACGCTGGTTCTAGTCACAGGCCACCACTGGGCCATGCTGATGCAGCTATGCTCTAAATGGCATGAAAACCACATGTGGTAATTCACTCAAGATCAGCAAAACATAAAATGAGGCATTTTTCCCATAAGATTTCTCAAGCTTTTTTCATTCATTTACCAAATACATGCTCAATTTAGCTCCATTCACTACCTGAGAAATCAGCACAGATATGACATTATCATTAACTATTGTTATCAATAATAATGTGTTTTCTTTGATAGTTAAAATACAAAATTATCTAAGTGAAAACTCTAATTTATGCCAGTTTATTATGATGACAAGGAATCTAACACTTTTGTATAGTATAATTCATATGTTTTCTCTGTTGTATACAGGTAATATATGGTTTCTGTAGTATTCTGTATGCTATCTTTCCTATGGTGAATTTCATTAAAGAACACTTTGTTAGTATTCCCCAGAGATTGATTGGCTCTATTTTCTTCAAGGTTGCTACTAAGAATAAACTTGTGAACACCCTGAAGTTCACAGAGTTTTGCAGCTTGTCAGGAAGACTAATGGGATCAGGATTCCATCACAGCTGTTTGATGAAGTGCATATAACGGTCTGCTTCAACTCTGGACCAAATTTCCTTCCATTCTACACTATTTTGCTCCTTATTTATCAAACCATGGTTGCTGCTATTAAGATATGAAAATTCATTGTAATTTCATCTCCAGTGACTTATTTACTTCAGAACCAACTTGACAGTAATATTAACAACAAACAGTGAATTTTCTAATCCCAACCCACAACAGTAGATGAACACTGAGAAGTACTTCTTTTTCCTCCCTGTTCCTGTCCCTCTCTTGAGTATTGCTATTAAGGGGCACAAACCACTCATGAGAATCAGTAAAGATGCACTGGCATAATAACAACTGAAAACAAGTCATAACTGTTGTATTTTAGACCAACAAGATACATGAAAGTAAGTGAACTAATATTAACTTGGTTCAGGTTAAACTGATGGTCCCCAATGCCTTCATATTTAAGACATACATTACCGTTGGATCACAAATCCTAAAAAGCACTAAAATCAAAAAGCACCACAGCCCCACAGCAAAAAGGAACCTCCATTGATATAAACCACCTCAGCCATTTCAAATTTTTTTAAAAACTTGAATAGGTTAACTTTGCACACAGTTTTTTTGCCAGATCAGATGCTCTTTAACCTGCAACAGCCAGCATGAAACTGGCATAAGCTCTGCATCATGTGCTCTAGTTAATACAAGAGAAATGCCGTCATGCGCCCACACTTGATCCAGATCAAATTTGCACTCCTGTGTGATCCAGGAGTATGCAAACCTGGTATTAATGGACATGAAACCATGGCCTTGTATGACAACCCAGCTGTAGATAATTTACAGATTTAATTAACAGATATTTCAATAGGTATGTTTTTCCTTAAACATATCCAAATACTTCTAGTAGCTGCGATGTTCTTTTCCATGTAAACTGTTAAATTGAGATTTAAATAAATGAAACAAAAAATCAGAAACACACAACCTCCATCATAACAAACCTGAGTCACACCTGAAGGGCTGTATATATATGTTTGCAATCAATTCTAACATGTAAAATAAACACATAATGGAATGGAAACTGAACCAAATCAATACATTTAAATAGTCTAAAAATGAGAAACCTTACCTTTTTCACTAACACTTTCACTTTCAATCTCCACATCATCACAACTCGTGTACTCTGGAGTGGATGCCAACTCTTCTTCCGAGCTACTTAAAGAAACCTGGCGCATTTTACCTCCCTTTTTTGTTTTATGGGGCTTTGGTGGTGGAGGTCTGACAGATTCAGACTGGTCTGAGCTGAGTGAATCATTCCGCAACATGGTCTCCATCTTTTCACGTTTTGTTTTCCGTACGGCAGAATTGGGATCCAAATGGTGTTGTTTCCTTAAAGAATCAGAGCGCCTCATGTCTGGTCTTTCCAGAGGAATTGGACTCCTCCTAGGTGTAGGAGGGCTATGATTTGTGGTCCTCTGACGACTGGGACTTGGTCCCTGAGCTTCTCGAGTTCTTTCCATAGAGTATGAACGTTGATTTTCCATGGCAGCTCTGCGCTCAGACACAGATCTTTGCCTTGATGGTCGTTCCATCCTCAGCATAGATATCCGGGAATCTTCTAACTCAGTATTTGCCAATGAGACATCGCTGTGTCTCCGTTCGTGACGTGCTCGGGACACTTCAGCATGGATACGCATTTGTTCCTCATACGGCTGTGGCTTGACTGGATAACGAGCCAAATTAGGATCACTTCTGTATCGTGCCTGGTATTCCTCTTCTCTCCGCTGCCTTTCATATTCTTCCCTGTTCTGTGCATCCTCCTCTTCTACCGGATACTCCTTGGAACGCCTGCGACTCCTCCTGTTGGAATCTCTATAATCACCCAGTTCAGGTTCTTCGTATAACTGTGGCCCACGCTGCGACCGCCTATCTGAATAATCTGATGGTGACCTGGGCATCGCACTGTCTGATGTAGCATACTGCGAGAATTCGTCTCTCTCCTCCCTCTGGTCGTATCTTCTGTTCTGTTCTCTTGATATTGACGGGCTTCTTTTCCTAAATAATCATGATGAGAAAGAAGAAAGAAGAAGGAGAATTCTGTCAATATATCCTGTAGCATAAATATACAGTTAATGCTAATTAAATGATACAATGATCAGTTGATGGAAAAAGGAAAAAAATATTCATTGCATTTCTATGTGAATGTGTTTGCACAGTTTCTGTACTAAATTAAAGAAAGTATGTCATGCTGCATGTTTATAGTGTACAGTTTAAACCCAAGACAGCTTTAAAGGAAAAATGATAATACAACATCATAAAATATAGAATACAAATATTTACACTATTTTATAGTCATAACTGCTTTACAAAGTACCAAAATTTTATCATCTTTTGTAATCTTTTTCAAGTGATATAAATTCACCGTACACTTCTGTTTCATAGGGTTTTATAATCACCACAGAAATTACGGCTAGACGGATCACTACATTAGTTTGATCTTTTAGCAGCCATTATTGCTTAAAAACATACATTTCAGTTCCTACAAAATTATGATGTGTACCAAGGGCAGAAAAGAGGACAGACAAAGATCCAGTGGCAGCAGTTGTCTAAATCAGATGTTCTACCTTAACTCAGAAAAGAAAACAGTTTTTGTGTTGCATACAAAAGCAAAGACCCTCGAACTCCTGCCTGACTTGACGAAAAAATCCTTCCAATCCCTATTTTTGGCAACAGTGTTAGTCCCAGCATTTGAGCAAGACACACCAGCCAGATACCAAAATGGATCCCCTGTACCACTCTTTGCCATATACCATATCTAGCCATAGAAAATTTCTGAGGATTCGGGGGAAAGGGAAAAAAGAGAATTATTAACAGATATTCTTTCCTGACATTGACAAATAATTGACTGAAGCATTTGATTTTATTATCGGCAATATCTTAATAAGGGATCTGCCTGGAATAGATTAAAAATGTTACATATATTCCATCTGATACATTGTTTGCTACATTTGTTTGATAGCATTGTTTGTTACTTGAATAGAAGGGATCAATTAAATAAGGAGCAGTGATTCATATGGAAAACAGACTGGAGCTTCAGATTGTGCCTTTATCAATCCCAAAAGGATAATGAGCATTCAAAATGCTACTTCCAGACACGTCCAGCTTGGTACTCTGTACCCCAGATGGAGCTAAAGGAGTTACCTGCAGCAAACTGGAGCAAAGATTATTATTGTGTTATCAGCCCTTTGCTCTTACATTTTGTTCCATCTTTGCAATTAAGAACCTTTGAAAGTGTTTTCTACCCTCACAAATGGCCACTGATCCTGAAGGGCAGCCTTGCCCTTCACAACAACGTGGAGATCCTACCCAGTGTCGAGGACAGGGAAAGAACAGCAAAGGCACAGCCTGCTGTTGCCACAGCTGTCCTAGAAGGAATAAGGAAAGGCTTCAACTTCGTGAAGGGGAGAAGGAAAAACAGGCCTCCATGGTGCCCAGGAAAGCAGGCAGAAAAGGCTCTGCCTAGGTACAAGGGGAGAAAATGCTGTTCTCACAGCCAGAAAGGAAATGCAGTCTCTGCTCAGCAAGGGAAAACCACAGTTGTCTGAGAGAAGGGTGTGCAGTGGGGTGACTGGCAAATTGGCATCCTGTCTTAGGTACCACACAGGGTCATTAAACTGTGCTTGAAAGATTTGGACCCAGTCTAGCCCTGTGAACATTGAAGTACTTTAGCCTTACAATGGCATCTGCAAATGAGGAAACTAATTCAATCTTGCTAAAGTGCAACTCTTCCCGTGAAGGATGACAAGTAATATAAGGATCACTTGGATGCCTATTTGTTTATGGTGAAGTTAAGATGTCCTATCTGTCTTAATAAAGTGTCATGTTAGTACCAGCACAAATCGTAACCTCTGTATGTTTAACGAAAACTCTATGGCTTCTGCTGCTGGGGAGTCAAGCTGAATCGTTCTGATGTGACACAAACAGAGCTTCCTAAGTCTAAAAGCAGAGCAGCCAACAGGAGCAGACAAGCAGGACAACAGAACTATCAGAATCACAGAGTTTGCAAAGACCAGAAGTTTTCATTAAAACAACAGAGATTAGGTGTAAAAACTTATTTTAAGGAAGATACATATTTTTCAGTTAAATAGTTCAGCTGATGAAAAATATGCCACATCCCAAGTTAAGATGTTCCAATTGCAAATTAACTACAGTGCTGAAAGTTTCTGCCGTGCCTATAATAAAAATGGACCTAACTTCTCCTCGATTCTGTTCCCCATATAGGCAAAATCTTTCATCTTTATGCAAATCCAATTGGAATAAATGGCACTCAGTGGATATGGGGTCATCCATGTAGATTTCACTGCAAGATTGAGATAAGTATGTGTGCACATGGTATGTACATATACTCTACTGTTAACATTCACACTGCGTATACTGAGTTTGTCTTTCATTCGGGATTGATTGAGTTATATATACAGCCACAGATTTTTGCATGGACTTGATCCTCCAAGACATCAAAACACCCTCAGAAGTGCGGTTTATAGGACAAGTCCATCATGAACTGTGTGATACATAAAACCATGCACAATCCAGTTTGACAAATCTCACATTTGCCTTGGAGCATGCTAAGTCTACATGTTCTTCAGGATCAAACATACGCATACATGTATCTGTAGTAATATAAATAACAGCATAGTTAGAAGTGCTTTAGCTACATTTGGGAGATTATATATTTATGTATACATACATATACATATATATGTATATATGACTCGTCACACTGTCCTCATAACCATGCAACGAGTAGAAGACAAATCTCTTCTGGAAACATTGCTGCTGCAATGTCATGGGAGGGGATGAAAGAGAAGGAATTTCAGTATGAGTAAAAACACTTATTGTAGACTTTTTGCTGAGACAAATGTACTTCTATCAGGAAAATGTATCATCTGTGAACTGGCACAAGATTTCTAACAAATCCACCTTTTTTTCTAGCACAAGCTATGTTAATGAGAGGAGGATGTGCCAACAGAGCACTGTATTTTTATACCTCTCACACATTTTCAAACCATTTACCACAAGCAGTCCTTGCCTTTCCCCTATTTTGTTCCCAAGACATGAACACAGAACCAACACTTATGGCTGACAGTAACGTAAAGATCAACAGAGTCCTCACTCTACTCCAACCTTTCATGGAGGAAACAGCCTCACACAGGTGCCTGCGTGAGGCGACTGTCCGGCCACGTAGAAGAGAAAGGACCTTCCTGAAAACACAGCCTTGCTCTTCAGAGAAAGCAGCCTGACAGGTAAAAGTCACCACTTCAATTCCTTGCCTATGCTGATTGGGACTATCAAACTTTCTTCCTCATTAATTTCATCCCTGCTGAAGGGATCTAACTTCACTCCAGGACCGAATGCCAGAAGCTGAATCCTCTCCATGAGAAATAAATTGACCGTACCCCCGCACCCGACCGGCCCGAGCGGGCCCGTCCCGCGCAGCAGGCACCGCACCGCGCGGTACTCGGGCCTGCCGTTCGCCTCGCCGGTCACCACACCGCAACCAGCCCCCCTGTGCCATTAGCCACCTTTCCTCATTTTAAAAACACCTGCAATGAACATGGCTGTACAATGCATCTATACATTTTAAAACAGCGTTATTAAATCCTGGTAGGAGGTCCAGCACTCACAGAAACTTATGGTCAGTCACTGCTATTCTTAGATCACGCTAATTCTCACTCACCTTCACGAGCCTTTGCCTAATCCATTTCTCACCGTTAACTACCTTTAAGACACCTTAGCAGAAGCCTTTCCCCACGTACCTCCCGCTGCCGCTACACCACGGAAGATGAGCACGCGCGGCCTACCCGCCCTGCCCTGCGTGCCAGCCGCCAGCTCAGCTGGCACGAGGTACAGCACGGCGTGCCCCCTCTCTGAGGGACTGTCCCCCTCGAGGCCACGGGGGTTACTCCTCCTTGGAACCAGTGATAACATAAAACCTCCATTATGGTTAGAAAAGTCTAGAACCTACACAAATCTCTCTGTCAGACAAATACTCATTTTTCTGATACAGAAACTGAAACTTATCTGCTACTGATTATCACTAATTATCATTATTATTTTTTATTATTTTTACTAATACGTGACATTTAGGCTTTTAACACATCTCTCTTAACCTTACACTGCTGGAAACTTTATTAGCACTACACTCCAAATATCACTAGTGCTACGAAAAAGCAAGTAGCTTGACTGTAACCTGACCTGCTCATACAGCTAAATTATTCAACTCCCCCATACTACAAAGCAATATAAGCATTTAAAATACAGCCATGGGAGAATATAACACAGATAGTCTGTTTTGATGGCTCTGATTCCAGTAATGGAACTAAATAGCTTGAAAATCTTTAACATTCATTTGTATTCTTCCATGAAAAGCAAACATGCTTCTGCTTTAAGTTTGTAAAAAATTAACCCAAAAGCATCAGGGAAAAGGAAATATGACAAGGCAAGTTTCATCACATTCCAAAAGCCATGGATATTCAGAAACACCGTAATACAAAAAGTATTTGTATTACAGTAAAAACTAGACCTCAGATGTTCCCCAGCTACTAATCCCGCTCTCAGACCAATGGAAGACATATCTGAATTGAAGAAAACTTTCAAGAAAATATAATTCTAAAGATATGTCCAAACATATGGGTACCTGAACTCATCTTGGGAGATTTTTATAAATAAGAATTTTAGGGTCAATTAAAAAATTAGTAAGGGCTCAGTGGGCCTGAGCCATGATCAGTTACTTGAAAATCAAATATTGGTCACCTACTTTTAAGACCTAATTTTAACTTACCAAACAATACTCTGGTTTGTTTTCTATTTCCTATAAATTAGCAAGAAATACAATTGACTGGAAATTTAAAACTGAAGATATTTGCCCTCTACATACTGTAATCTTGCTTAGCTGTTTTCAAAACACACTACTTTCAGTACATGAAAGAATAATGCAGAGCAGGTAAAAATTCACATTTCCACTGGAACTCATAAAAGCCATGCAAGAGACAGGGCTTCTTGTTCGAGACCTCATCAAACACAGCCAGCACAGCTTTGTTTCTCCCTTACTAGACTAACCCTGTCAGGAAAACAGCATTTGTTGGTTCCTGAGTGATCATGTAAGAATAGTCCTACTCATCTAAACTTGTATAGTTTCATGCATTATATTCAACAGACAGACAGGCACTTGTTTTACAACAGCGGTAGCGAGCAGATAAAGCACCATCATTTCACCTTGCAAAAAAATTCCTAGGCTGCAAGAAGGTGAGCTGAACACACTGTGGACCTTGCAACCAAAACTCCTGAGTAAGCAAAGAACCCTGAAATCTCCCAGTGCAAAATTAAGATCCGGCTGCCCTTTCCAGGGAGATCTCTGTTCCTTCACTGCCAGGTGCTCTTATGAAAGGATTTCCTCAGACTTCCTTTGTCCCGCTGGGGAATCTGCAAAATGTTTACCTATTTTGGAAGTATTTGTAAGAGACTAGCAGCTGGCATTGATCTAATTCCTTTTCTCATTCTCTGCTTATAGATTTCTTAAAACTGTTCTGGTTTTGCTGAGTCACACTGTGCATGAGGTATCATTTTGCACACACTCCAAAAGCACCTATGGCTCCAGATTACTAAAAAAAATAGCTTTTTCTGACTTCTAAGCAGTTCCAGTTTCTACCAAGATCTCCTTTTGCAGTTCTTCTATGCTGTCTAGTTTTATACTACACTGATCTTCTGATCTGCCTGCTTCCCTCTCCTTGGGTTCTCACACCTAAAAAGAAGCAACATATGCAACCAATGGATCATTTTCAAACTAAATCATTTAAACGGCCTATTCTGATAAAAAGAAAAGGTATTTCTCACATTTCTTGACCAATATAGTTTTAAACAGGCTGCCCTGAAGTACATTTAATTCTCAGATATCTAAGCAATTCATTAAGTAAAGTTCATCTGAGACAGTACTTCATTTTTCATTCCAGCCATGCCTTACAAATTTTGTTTTATAGCAACCATATTTTGAACCATTAAAATACCTTCCAGCTAAGTATCTCCAAATAATAATGAATTAAGTTTACAGTGATGATTATAAAATTTACTGAGGCACGAGATCAATACCGTGGATGTTGATCTCTATTAGATTTTATCAGAAAATACAAGTTCACTGACTGCAGGCTGGTATTGATGGGATGAAAGGAAATCTGTGGCAACAAAATCATTAACATAATGAAATTCACCACTGATAACAACTGTGCTTTGAACTTGATGTGATTGCACAGACATATAAAACAACACAATTACTTCAGAATCACACATTTGCTATACAAGCAATTTAGCACAAAATCAGCATTGCAGCTTTGAAGGGCTAATTTCAGTTTGTGGGGAAAAGGATTAAAATGTGGAAAAAAAAAGGAACCACAGAACAATACTAGTGATTTTAAATATCACTTGCTAATCTACAAATATTTAAGTAACAAGTTTGTTTCACAGCTTTTTATTTCATCAAGAACATCATGGGAGGAAAATGGGACTACCAGTAGCAATGTTTTTGTCCTCCTTTATTACGACTGAGTTTTCAGCAGCCCTTATGTCATATGATTTGATTTTAGAGAAATAAAATAACTGTATTTTCATCCTACTGTTTATTCATAACCTTTTACAAATAGTTAAAATGTTCTGAGATTTGTCTTTACTTCTACTTTTGAACATTTTCAAAATGAGTATTTTGCTAATGATCCCCACTGCATATATACACAAGAAATATCTCACCTATTTTCTGTAAAATCTTTTGTTAAAAAAGCTCATCATAAAAACAATGCTCAATGGGCTAAACCTTTTTCTAGAATAATTTCTCAGAATATGCATTCTAGTTATCTGTCTCAGAACTGACACCAAAGTGATCGTTTCCAGAAGGGTGGAATCAATCAACAGCTGTCATACAGCAGGATTCAAATGACTTTAAAACCCGGGGTGTTAAAAGAATAGTAGGTCACGTAAATATTAAAGCATAAGAAAGAGTTAACACAATACTGAACTGTTACTGAAAAGGACTTCAAATAATATAAAATACAAGCAAAATCCAAAATGCTGCATATGCTATTTTTATGAGAAGAAACCCAACTTTGCAAGAAATATCTGTCACAGAAAACAAAATCCAATTTAAAAAAATAATTTAAAATACAGGACTTTATTAAAGATACTATTCTCGTATATCTGAAGCACAATAAAAAAATTTTCAATACCTTCAATGAGTGGTTTTTTTTGCTAAAAAGTATCTTCCTTATCATCCCCAAGAGACCAAAAAATGCTGAGCGTTACACATCACTTTCACACAACACATTCAGCACCTTCCTTCCCTGCTTTACCTCTTGATCAGCCACTGCACATCTGGGAAGTAGGAAGCCTCGGGTTCATGAGAATACATCAATTTCTGTTCTGGCTAGGTCTTTCATTTAATCCTCTAGGTTCACCAAAATCATATAAAAAGTCTCTTAATTTTGAGACACAATTTTATAAATATACTTTACAATCCTTTCCCTTCCCTCAAAATGCAATTACAAAATATAAGGCATCTGGAAAAAGAAATCTAGAATATGAAACAGCAATTCAAGTCAGAGAGCTGACCCAATGGGAAGCTATTGAGAGCATGAGAGGAGTGTTATAGTTTAATGCTGTTACCATGTGCTGTATATAGCTGGAGGTCAAGTAAGAATTTACCCTATAAGGAGGATTATGGTACTTAGCTGATTAGTGCCTTGCTGCAGTACTACTGCCTACAAATATACATGCTAGTCAAGGCATTTAATTTAAACTATTTTTAAAATTGTGCAGTTCCAGTATTTCATATCTTGTGTTACAAGGTCCTAAATGAAATTATGTAATATATATTATTTTTAGTTTGTAACAAGTTAAATTTTGACATAATTTTCAATCAGTAGGCTAAAAACAGCTGTAGCATCTACTTCAGTCTGAAGTGCTGAACATACTGTAGAACTGAGAATACTTTTTTTTTTACTTGCCATTTTCAAAAAACAAACTAGTGAAAATCAACGGACTGTTTCTAACAACAGTCATCAGAAGTCACTTTCAAAATATGTTGAGAATGTGAAAATAAAATAAAGCAAATGCACAGACTGTCTCATTTGCATTAAATAATCATAAACACCCACAATTTCACAAGTAAGGTGCCCTCTATCTATGCAAACTAGCTTAAAAATAAGCTATATATTTAATATAAAGCACCATATCTCCATCAAATTTGACTGTAATAAATTTAATCCACAACAAAGTGACATGACAGGAAAAAATACAGACTTAGCAACTACCTAGATTTCCTCCACCTAGTATGCAAGCATTGTGAGTTCATGCTCCTAGAAAGGCCTTCTGACACCAAGGTTTTTTTCCCTCAGCCGTCACAGAGCATATATCATATTCATCTATACATCACTGCATCTAATTTTGAGTCCAATCTTTTTGAAGCGTTCCAGTTTCATACCGCAAGGATCATTCACAAGGTGCTGTTACCAGCTGTTGAAAGCAGCCTGGTTTTGGTAGATGGATTTCAAAGAAAATATTTAAGTCTGATGATGAAGAGAACTTTCTTTCAAAGAAACACTCGATTATTGCCAGTGCATTATCACTGTTAAATAAAAAATAGCTACTTCAAGAATGACCGAACAGCGAGAAATATCAGCAATATGGACAGTCCTCTGAGAGCTGTTCTGCCTAATAACATCTCTGCAGGCTGTTTTGGGTTGTTGAACTCATAGGACTGAAACTTTCCTAATGAATGTGAGTCAGTATCTTTTTTTTATCTTATTTTTTTTTCTTTATCCACAATTACAATATATACATGATATCATCCAATGGATTTTAGTTTTAAAACACCTCTATGGTTCATATTTTAGTCTGGGAGAGATGGAATAGGTCATACCGAGCTGTGTTGATGCCTCCATAAAAGAGCAAGCAGAAAATAACCATTGTGAAAATGTCCAGTTTCTTCAGTAATATGAGGTAAAGACCCATTATTAAATCCAGTGAATTATTTACCACGGTAAATAAAACTTTAAAGTTCCAGTTCAACTGTCTTTCAGAGTGCTGGTGGGACGGGATTAAAAGTGCATATTTTTACAGCAGCACCTGATTATATCCAGTGTAAAAGCAGACCATAAATTTACAGCCAAATAATTTGCATTTCTGGAAACAGGTACAGCATCTATAACAAATATTGGTAGGACATGACTTTACAGTGTTTTTCAAGCGAAAAGAACTTGCTCCGCAACAGTTTAAGTACGGGGCTTTCAATCTACAGTCCTCATGGGAGCCGAGACGTGTGCCCGAATGTGCAGGATCGAGCAGGAAGATCACTAGCTACCCTAGAAGTGTGTGGAGGTGAACAGTTGGAAGTGGAAAGGGTAACCCTGGCTACCTCACAGCATTTATATGGAAAGGTGGCATCCACTCAAGACAATAACATACCCAGAGGAAAATACAGACCTCTTCCAGCAGGAAGCAAGCCAATGCTGAATAGTCCTTGGAGGACCACTGGAGACACATTAGCCATGAAGTAAACTCACTGAAATATACAATTATACAACTAGTTCTCTTCTGAGGAAGTTGTGTGGGAATCAAAGGCACTTTAAAATGAACCAACTAAAATAAACAAAGCTTTTGGATGTATTCTGCATGCTACTGCAACGAAGACAGATTTCATTACTTTGGTAATACTTAAAAAAGAAATTAAGATACTGGCTTTTCTTATTCCACAGGAGAAATGAATGCCCATTTTGTCACGCTGTGTGCATACAAACATCCCAACTAATTCATCCTTTAGAGTTCATGTTGCCCACATAATCTGCATTAACCAACAAGCTAGATTTCTGTACGCTTCTCTCAAATCGTGATATAAATGATGAAATTATAACTCAAATTTAGGGCTAGGTATTAGAAGATTTTGGACATAATGTTGTTCACTTCTTCCATCAACAACAGCATTTCTAGAAAAGGTGTGAGGTATTGAATGAAACCAAAACCAACGGAGACCAACTAGAGGCTCAACTGGCAAAGAGCTGAGAAACTCTGACTGGGAATTGCTCATCTTAGAGCTTCTTCAATAATAGCAGTCTATCATACAAAATTATTGAGTACTCGCCCTAAGTCAGTGTTAAGTAGAATGCGAGCCATCAGCAAAGAGAACACAGTAAAGGACAGGGAAAAAAGTAATTAAGGAAGTGATGATTTAAAACATTTTGTGAAGACACTCATGACAGCTTTTAGAGATTACCGATGACTTCATCACCCTCAATAATGTTACTGTCAAATTGTTGGGATCTATAGTGTTTTTTTTAGTTAACCTTTACTTTTGTTACCGAGCTAAGCAACAAGAAAGGTTAAATGGATGCTCACTGAAGCACTTTTCAATCATGAGAGCAATTGGGTGTTAGGCTGGGGAGCCATGCTAACTTTGCAAGAGACTATAAAAGACATTCAAGATGCTTGAGTTGACAAATGGAGCAGAAAGCAAAAATCAAGTTTCTGTAATTTTACAGGAGAAAAACAATCAAAATGGATAGCTTGATAGATCTGACTTTTACAATTGGCAAGGAGTATTTCATAGTATATAGATTTTGAAATGCATATCCAGGTGAACTGACACAATACAGTTACAAGATTAATAGATTAATATGTGAGATTAATAGATTAATAAGGAGTGAAGAATAACTATGATCACATACTATGATGTCCTCCCCCCACAGAATGCTTTTTTTCCAGAAATCAGATTAATGCTGGATGTAACTGAAACTTTGCTGAGAAGAAAAAAATATATCATATTAAATTCCTTCTATTTGGCCTTACTGTGGGACCAAGCTCATTTATCCTAATCATTGTGGTGATAATTCCCAAAGCAATAGATTATTTAGGTTTATATAGATGATATGCTATTAACAACAAAACCTAAAGACCTCTTACCTTTCCATTAAAACCTATCTTTCCACTTCCCTACAGCTGTTATGGCAAAACAAGAACAACCAATGCTATTTTTAGTTGCATTTATAAGTCTTGAGTTTGGTTTATAAATCCACAGAAATTTTGTGGGGGGAGAGGGGGAAGGGAAGTGGATAGTTACAGCCACATTAGAAAATTATCGCCACAGATATAAACACTTAAAATACAGATAAAATCTTGTCAGAATGACCATCACCAGTACTTTACAGCAAAAATAGATTTTTAAAAACTAGGTTTGTGAAAAGCAGACAGAAAGGTACTACTGTGCTAGAGGTTACAGACATTTTTTCTTCAGTCCATTTTTGGTTTTGCCACTTTCCACTATTTTAGAAATAATGCATTACATATTATCTCTGAATGGAGAATTCAGACACAGTTACTGATCAATAGTGTAAAGCTCAAAAATGACATTTATGACATGGGAGAATTTGCTAGCTTTCAAAATTCCACACTTATTTCACATATTGACTCTGAAAAACAAGATAGTGCCAACGTTTTGTTTTCATCTGAATGAGAAAGAAAATTCTCTTTCCAAATACACAGAGACCAATGAATAACTGTTTATTTTTTATCAGTGTGTCCCCAGAAGAACTAATGCTAATACAATATTGGGCATGTGATGAAAAAATCCTGTTTAGTAAAAACATGAGAAGAGGAATTAGAGCAGTTTAACTAAAAGTGGAAACTTGACCCATCACTTCAAAAGGTTATTCCATGTTACAAAAATACAATATTAAAGTAAAAATTTAATGTGGAAAACAGGAACTTTATGACTTTTCTCTTTCTCAGTCATTTAAATTAACAAGGAAGCACTTTATCTATGCTTTATGCCGTATTACTGCTTTACCTTGCTGATTGTTTATTCTGCACTAGGACTGTGCTCGTGCCTTGTGACAACTGTTTCACTGGACAGCAGAACCACACGGAACAAAGTCCAGGCTGCACCAGCACCAACACCAGCAGAACGGTTCCTCCAGGTGCAACATCCCCTTTCAGAGACAAGCCTAGGTTCAGCTCCTCTGCTTTGACAGGCACTGGAGCTGCCCTATTCTACATATACTTAGCCTACGAATGCCTTAGCTTCTCCTTAAAGCGCTGGCCTAAGGAAATGTCGAGTGGAATCTTTTTATGCTGTTGGAAGAAACATGGGAAATGGAAGTCAAACTTCTAAAGTCATTGGTAATAACAAACATTTCTGCAACACGCCAAACTTAACGTGGTAAACACGTTCATAGCTAAGAGATGCAACATTTTGCCACACATTCTGAAAGCTCTATGTCAAGAATCATCAAAGATACAGGCTCATAGGCAAAGGCTGGAAATGATGCTGTTCATCTTAATTCAACTTAATCGTTCTCTCTTTTTCTCAACAAGTTACCTTAAGGGAACCCTTACTGAATCAAAAGCCACTTTCAGGTCACGTCAGCCCAACAGTGGTAGGCACGTGTTGTCTCACCACCTGCAAATAGTGCTTTCTGAGCTCAAAAATTCTGGATTAAAAACCTCTCACTTACACAGGGACCTGGACCTGATGCTTCACTTCCAGATTATGAGGGATACTAGGTCCATTCATCACATAAAATAAAGTGATTAAACACTACAATAGAAACAGCGAGATGACTGGAATTTTATGCAAATTACGTATAATCACAGAGACTAACACAGGAGCCTAAACATACTGAAAGAACCTGGACTGGGGACCTGATCAGGACTACTCTGCTATGATCTTAAAAATGCAGGGGAACTGCAAGCAAACACAGAGATAAACATTTCAATGAAGTGGACTAAAATTCTTTAATTAATTCTTTTATTTGGAAGTTTCATGTCTTGCAATCAGTATTTAGCATTAGTTGATCTGAGGGGCAAAGAAGCTCATGGAGGAATGAAAGATGTGATAAACACAAAATCTAATGAAGCGGTACTTAAAAAGATAATCAAATTTTGCTTAGTAACAACTTGGCAGAAAGAAGAAACTGTAAATCAACATTACCACATTACTTAATACACAAATAATGCCTACAGAGATCAAACAAAAAGAAATCAGCGCTAGAAAAGACAGACAAAGTAAAAGGCAATCCAGGATATTTCTAATTTGAGTTTCTGTCATTACTTTACATTTTCTATAACAGCAACACTTATGGGAAATGAGCAGAGTATTGTACTTTGCCCTAACACTGTGTACAGGACCAGATAATGGCTGGGTGTAAGCACAGGCGAAGTACTCGTGGAGGAACAAACTGTGATACGCCAGTTGCCTGCATGTATGCCTAGAGGTACTCCTGCTTCCAAGTCCTCCCGTTGTCTCTTATCATTCTCACTCTCAAATTTTGAAAATATCCTTTTGTTAGTCTATTCATAAACTTTGTCCTCTGCCTTCCTGTACTTAGGAATGATTTGGCCCCTTACTCTGCCTTCTTGGAATAGATATTGCCACAAACAGCCTTCTGGTCTGGAATAGGATAGCATTTCTTGCCTACAGCATCTGGTATCTCCTTGACCATGAACTCAAAAGAAAGGAGAGGGTTAGCTGAGAAACATATGTCCAAATCAGCCTTAGACTAACAATGAGACAATACTCATTTAATCCTCACTTTTGCTCACCAACTCTGTCAGTAATCTCCTCGATAGAGTCTAACAAGTAGGAGGAGTATCAGTCTCCATGTCTCATTATTTATTGCAAGCTTGAAGGTGCCTCAAGATGTCTTTGGGATGATTATCTCACAAAAAAAAAAGGAACGACTGCATGAATGAGTAAGGTTAAGGCCAATACAACAGTGCTGGGGCTCCCTATAAAAATTCTAATATGGACAGCCTTTGGAAGTTTAAGAATCAGAAGTGATTTTGATGGGGACACGTGAAAAGCTGTTTCATCACCCGATTCAATGACCAAGCTCAAGCACCAATTTAACAAAGATTTTTGTTTGACATATTAATTCCAAAGATCAAGAGAAGATTAGTCCTCTTGACTTCTTTCTTAAGCTAGCTGACCATTAAAGGGAGCTCCAACACAGACATGATTTCCTTTCCCAATTCCCTCTGTTATCAAGCTAACTGCTGTATAACAGTCATTATGCTAGTGTTTCATGTTGTCTAACAAAACATAAATGCCCTAAATATTCTAGTACATGGGTCCATTTGTTCTGGTGCCCAAAAGCAAACATAGATTTGTTCCAGTAACACAACCTGCACACCAGTTTTACTGCAAAAACTGTGTTCTGCTTAAGGATTTTTTTAAACTTTCCAGTTCTTGACACGTTCCATAGTTGCCTGGCATATTGAGGCCAGTAATACAAGATGGCTCACACAAGTGCTGTTAACGTTTTGGTTCACAGGGAAATAAAGGAAAGAATGCTACCCACATAGAGTCAGACAAAGGTATAGATAGACTAAGGTGTAGATAGACTACACCTTCTGTATTAAAAGTAGTATTAAAGATAACAGGACACAAAAAAATCCAAATAAAAAAATAAAAAGCAACACACATTATAGAGATACGCACCTCATTTTTTAGCTTCTTCTCTGAATCTGCTCATATTCCTGTTCTTTGCCCTCAAAAGTATCTTGTGATGATGGCAAAATCACAACCTTATCAACACCAGGGATCCAAGACCTATATATTGCTATATCCATCTTTTAACAAGAGGCATTTAGCTTTCAGGCACAGTGAGGTGATTACGTCCAACTGCAAATCAGATCTCTTCCATTAGAGAAGCTGTTTGCATCAGGCCTTCCAATAAAACATATTTTTAAAGCACTTATCTTCAGAGCCTTTTTCTCAGAGATCACAGTATCTTTTCAGGTCATCTTTTATAGCATCCCATTCTGAGGGTAGGCAACAAAAAAGCAGGCTTTGGGTTGAACTGAATCTCTTCATATGAACCAGATGTATGGAGACTTTTCTCTACTAATGACTCGAGATCAGCATGGGAGACAAAATTGAAACATAATCATATCAGAAGGGGACACAAAGCAAATAGCAAGATTTCAATAGGAAGACTCCCAGATTCTTGGTTTACAGTGACTGGCCTATTTTTCTTACAGTAAGTAGTATACTAAGGAATAGTGGTACAATTACTCTACAATTATTAACAACTACTTTTACAACTGCAATGATGCAACATGCTATCTTCACTATTCTTATGCAATATTGTTGTGCAGTTTGCAGAGTGGAGGGTACATGGCCTTGCACACAAGTCCAGGCTGAAATCACTGAAGAAGCAGCTGGGAGCGCAAAGCCCCCAGCACTGAAGCTGTATGAGAGGCATTGATGCTGACTGTCCGCGGTCTCTGGCATGAGCATGTAGCACCAACGCACACTTACTCTGATTAACGGTAAGATTTGAGCCTTCTGGATTTGCTACTTCAGTATCAAATGGATAAAAAAAGCAATAGGTCCATTGTGAAGATAAAATCTTCGTTTTCAATTCAAATGGATAATGCAAAGGAGGAGGGGGACACAATTCCCAATAATTTCAGACAAACAGCTATGCAACAGATGGGCTACTGCACATCAGATTATTCCTCTATGCCTTCTGCAAAAGAGGGAATGAGAGACAGAAGAGAGAAGAATTTATGTGCGTAAGGTCAAAGAAAAGTCCAAGGGGAAAGAAATGGAAAGAGAAGCAAAGGAGTATATGCAGCATAACCTCCACCTACTCTAAATAAGGTTCCTTTCATTGCATCAGGAGACCCATTCAGCAGTTCTGGTACCACCACATTGGCTCTAGCTAGGAGGCTGAGATTTCTCAAAAGTGCCTAACATCTGAGTCCGTATTTCATAGCTTTTCCCAGAACCATTACTTTTAGACAGATTTTCTTCTCCAGAAAAGCTATTTCCCTCTCATTACTTATATCTCAGTAGAAATGCTGTTGTTGGGATTTAAAACCTATTTATAACTTTTCCATAACACCCAGACAAACAGTAGCCTGAACTGCAGAAACCTAAGTGAAAAATTGCTTATAATAAATGCTTCTTAAAATAATAAAATCTGGCTATAGCATAATTCATTTTTTTCAGAGTAAACCCTAATACGGTGAAGTCTGAACATTCCTTTGAAACATTCAGTATAGATTATAAAATAAAGAAGTGAACAGCTGAAACAAAAATTGTTCTTGTATTAAGACTACCGATTTAAAAAATGTTTAAGTTTTTATTTTTACTTTAGTAATGTAAAGAGTAAAAACTATTCTAGCATCACTAGCAATTTTCTGCAGTGTGACTACAGTTCATGCATTGTCTCACCTTGGTCACCCTCCCCTTGAGAGGCGACATTCCTCCCGACACGTTTGGTTGTGGTGGTGAATAACACAAAACTTACCCACTCAAGACTGGGAGCAAGTAAGTTTCAAAGCCCACTGAAAATCAAACTAATGAAATCAAGTCCACATATCCAGCCATACCCAGAGAATCTGAGAGATTTCAGCATGATTTAAAGTTGGGATTTTTCGAAAGAAAATCTGAAAAAATGAAATACATGAATACCATGTATCACTGGATTATTTTTTTCTGGTTGTCTTTACTAAAACTTCTAATTTACTCAGTGCTGTTGCTATAATTAAATGAAGAAAATGAAGACAATTAAATGAAAAAAACAATTAAATGAAAAAAATTAAAAGTACTGGGCCAAATGCAAAATGACGCATTTTTAACAAAGCTTAATCTGACATTTATTACCTGTGGCCATCTCCTACCGACATCACTCTTAACAGCAAGGTGGTACCTGCTAAAGAAATTCAAACTCCTAAATCTGCAAAATAAAGGCCAAAAAAAGAAATAGCTAACTGCTAAATCTCACACTAACCTGTATTTTCTTATGATAACCAGAATGTCAGGGAAAATGTCTCTATATGGATAACTTTGGCTTTATTTCGTGAGGCTAAAACTAAGTATTGGTGGGGAGCCTGATTTTTGGAAGGACAAAGACGTCCAAACATACATAACTCCAATTGTAATTCTGGGCATGACCAATAGATACTGCCAAGTTTTAAAATATGTCAAGAGACCTGTCAGTGAGATGAAAGCTGGCTGAGACAACAGGCAGCCATGCCATCAGCTTAATAAAGTTTCAAATCTTTTAACCAGTCATGTTGACAATGCCACGAGACAGTTTCACTGTAAGCCAATTTTCAGTGCTTAAATAGCTAACATCAAAACCTTCAATGAAGTGCACGTTTAAGACTCATTGGCCCACTTTATACAGATCAAGATTTATACCTTTATATAAAACAAAACAGTGCCATTTATCCCACTCTCTTCAGTAAAACATATTTCTGTTAAGTTTTCAACAATAAGCATAACAGCAAACATGGCAAGTTGAACGTCTTTAGAATTCAAGTATCTTTTCCTGAATGTCAGGCTACATTACTTCTGAAATAGCAAACAATGTACAAATATTTCTAAAATACTTTTGAAATAAATGAAGCTAAGCTAAAGTATTATGCTCTTCTAGTTAAGAAGTGCAACTGCTTTTCCTGTCAGGACCTAATGGGAATGTTGTGGAAGGTGTAACATGACTGCTGAATCAAAAATCAGAGAGGGAAAGAAGAAAAGATGGTCCCTTGTCCCCTTTGGAATACTGCACCTATATTTGTCCCATTTCCAAAGAAATTTATATGGAAGTTTCTCAATTACCAAAATTCAATATGCCCCTGAAGTATGACTGTCAGGCTCAGAAAGCCTTGAAATTTTTTACCTCTCTTGAAATTTTTTCTCTCTTGAAAAACATACGTAGGTGAATTCATTAATCTGAAGTCTTTGAACATCACCATTTGTAAATCCATAGCATCCCTTACCCACAAGCCAATGAGACTGGGCAAACTTTCTTCTGTAATCAGCTTAGAACAGAAAACATACCACAATCTGAATAAATTATATTTTTCTAATATTCAGAAACAGAAGTATTTTTACAACAACTAGTTTATTATGACTATTTTATTGAAATTTTCAGACTTTTGGCATAGACTATATAACTCATTTCACCTATCTTCCTCAAAATTCATTATATGAGGAAATAAACATATATAGTAGCAGTTTTAGCGTCAAAATGTTTCTACATTCTTTTAATGCATGTATTTTTGGAAAAGTTAAAGGCTTGGGATTTTTTTTTCAGAGAAAAGGACAGTTCTTTTTTTTTTTTTTTAAATAGCCGTAGTATTTAGTTGATATTCTCTAAAGCTCCATACTTTTTGTGCCATTATCAGAACTACAGAGTACGTGCTGGGGCTGCATTGTACTTTCCGGTTGGAAGAACAGCAAAAGGAGACAACTGCACATTTACTTTGATATTCACTAGCAAAAACCTTCAATCCCTGCAAAACAAAAATCATATATATTCACTCTGAGGAACACAATAAAAATGTGAATACGAGATCCTTTCAGCAAATAATGACTCATGCATTTAGTCTTTGTTCATTTTCTCTTACGGCTCATGTGAAATGCTACAAAATACTGGGTCACTGAATACACAAAATGTAACTGCACACTTAGCATCACAGAGACATGCTCCTCTACAGCATCTTTTAAAAATAGGAAACAGCTAACCAATTCAAAATACACCCTGCAGTCTACTGAATAAACAAGAAAAATTATATGCCTCACACTTTATTTGTGACCGTGCTTAAGAAATGTAATTAATTGGACAAGAAACAACAGAAGAATCTAATCAGAGCTGGATGTCTCAGAGAATTCCGTGCCCTTGCAAACACACAGGTTTCTAGTAGAATTCTCATTGAAATCAGCAAAAATAAAACCATCAGAGGAAAAAAACAAGGTAACATGCAAGCAGCTTGCTTTGTATTTATTTTCGAAGGTGCAAGCACCAAAAAGTAAGAAATAGCTACAGTAATTAAGGTACTGGATCAGTTATTCAGGAGCATTTTATTCCAAACATGTTTAGGCTGACCGTAAACTTTAAAACCTCAAAAGGAGACTGAGGACTTTTGACAACTAGTATCTTTACATTTCTATGAATCACCAGATATTTTGCAATAGCTCTGGATGTGTCAAAATGTACTTACTTCTTCCACCGTGTCTGTAATAACAATTATTTAATTCATCTACTTATTGCTTAGACACTGCAGGTCAGGGATACATGTAAAAATTTCACAGGAAGAGCCATACAGAGTTTTTAGTAGCTATTTTTAAGAGTAAATGGCAACAAAAAAGATTCAAAATTAGTTTTTACAGCTAGCTTTTGCAGTCATCACTTTTGCACATAAACCCTTCGATTCTTTCATATACGGAGACTTAATGCCTTTTTCTGGGAATAATCACGAGAAAAAAAAAAAGAAAAGAAAAAAGGAATAAAGAATAATTACTTACCTTACAGCAACTGGGGTTCCTTGCAACGTATCGCTTTGATGCACACACACCCCAGGCACTCAACACGCAACGTTAGGGCCATCGGTATCTGTCGGGGCTGTACCTGACTGCTGCCACCCCACTGCCCCCGAGCACGAGCAGGGCGATGGGAGGCCCTGCAGCTCCACCGTGACTGCAGACCCCAGGTGGGAGATTCCCGAGTGGAGAGGACGAGGACGTACCATGCCTCCAGAGCACGGGGCGCTCAAGGGAGCACGGGTATTGACATCCGCCTCCTTTTTCAAATGGCTGGGCATCGGCAACTCATTTCTGCTGACTCACAAACAGCAACCTGATATGCAGAATCTAGATGCTCCAAGTCTATCTAAAAATGACTCACGGTTCTGCCAAAATGAGCAGCGTACCTATAAGCCTTTACAAAGAAAGACTATCCCACAAATGTTTGTATTAACCCCCAGAGAGCAGCTCTCTGAGCAAATCCAGTCCTGAAAGTGAGGATTTGAGTTCTAGCATGTTCATCTTCAATTAAAATAATCTGCTGAAATACCAAAAGACACCCCCCTACCCCTAAACATCAAATCACCTAACATTTCACAGTTTTTATTCTGGGCAGAGTGCCTTCCCAGAAAGGAAAAATAAAGAAGAAAGAGGGAAAGAAGTTAATTTGGCCTCTGTAAGCTTATTTAAAATTAATTACAGGGAAACATCATAGAACATCTTCTAACTCAGGGTTTATTAAATGTGATGTAAAGGTTAGTCACAGATAAAAACTTTTTTCTTTTCAAATTCACTACAAAACTAGACTTGACCACAAAATTGGTGCTGTAAAAGGGACGTTAAATTTCACCACTGCTAACAAAGAAAAGAATGATTTTCTACAGCATTTTGCTTACAGTGCTTTATATTGTATTAATCCAACCATTCCTAACTGTTTAAAATACTTTCATTTCTATTTTAATGACAAATTACGTTGGAAAATTGAAAGGTTTAATTCAATATGCATACACAGAGATTATGTTTTTGCTTTACTTTAATATATGAATGAGGTAACTACATAATCACATTTTAGTAAATCACATTTACCTACGTAAAAGTGAATAAACACTAAGCCTAACATTATCAAGACAAAATTTGTGACTACATATAATGTTTTTGCTCTGTTCAGCAGCAGTAAAATCTGATCTGTACTGTACCGTAATAATTGTGTGTTTGAAATCTACCTGCAACTCAGCATATCTAGGGAAAATCAGAACGAGAAAACTAAATAACACACATACCAGAAAGTGTATTATTCTGTACCTTAGGAAAAAAATGAAATATACCGTATTTTACACAAGAATTAACAGATTTCACTCTGACTATGCTACATTAAGATACTACCTGTAAAGATGAAAAAAATAGATTGACATTAACTTTTGCTATGCAATAAGGGACAAGAGCCTGATTTTCAACACACTGGGATAGTGGCAAAGCAAAAATGCACTGTGTTTCGTCTGACCAAATTCTTCTTCTACAGGAGATTTTACACATTTTGGTAAGACTGTAATAAAAAGAGCATTACCTTTTGTCCATATACTCACATGGGGACAGTCAAACGCGCTTTAAAGCAGCTGAGAAAACCTGCCCTCCCCAGGCTCCCTTACAGTCGATGGGGAGAGGCAGACCACTCTCACGGCTGATTCAGAGCAGAAACGGGTCGAGGTTCTCTGAATCGTCCCCCAGAGACCCAGCCTCCCTCCACTGACTATGAGGGGAGCCAAGGGAGACGAGCTACAAACTAGCTAGCTTGTAGGGATCTGTGGCACAGCACCACGCGGCGTGAGGCGTGAGCAGACCTCCACGGTGCCCGTGGCCAAGCGCTGGCACCCACATCTCGTCTGGACAGCACTTCGTGCAAAACCAGGAGAAACATTCGTTTATATGAGGCAGCTTTCGAAAACACTAGATGAAATGGAAACCCTTGCCCTTCTAACACTGATAATTACATGTTATGATGTTCAAACTAGCAATCACCATTGTCATCGTTAAGAACAATTGTCAATCATGAAAAAAGCAGCCTAGAGATATTGCCAGCTTCGTTTCCAACAGACCATCTGCCCTGTCTACATTTTTTAAAAACAATTTTATGTTTGTTTATTTATTTATTTATTTCTAATTTCAAATTGTTTTTTAAACGAATGGAACAACAAAGCTCAGACCCAAGGGAGTGGGTGATCTCACCCAGCCTGAGAGAACAGCAGCGCGGGCACTCCTGAGCCAGCTCCCTGAGTCCCCCCTTTGGGGTCACTAGAAAGAAATGGCACTTGTAGACTCTAAGAAATTTTCAGTGTCTACGGTGGGGAGAAATGAGTTGTTCCCTAGACACGCTTATTTCTATTTACTGGAAAGGAAGACTAGATAACTAAGATACAGAATTCTGCACCACAGACTTTTAAAGACAATGAGATGAAACCATAACCAAGAATACCAAAAGCACTGTCCCAACCAAGAAAAAAATAAAACACAAATGCAAACCAATCATGTACAGAAATAGGAAATACAGGAATAGGAAAACGGGAAAACTTTGTTCCTAGCTGTGAAATAAGTGACAAATAACAAGTTGTCTTAGGAGCAGTGTATGAGAAAAAAAACATCTCTAACTTTAGGACTGCTATGACATAGCTGGGTATGTGTGATCCGGTTGCTGCATCATGAACTGAGAGCAACAGCATATTGACCTCAAACTAAACAAGTAATACTACATGTAGTCTTACCTGACCTGGATGATTTTTAAGCATCTGTCTACTGCTAGTACTTTGCCAATGCTTATATAACTTCTCATGGCATGAGAAGTCCCAAAACACTGAAATGATACCAGAATAACCTGTGTAATAGGACCTCTTTGCATCTTTGTCTCCTTTCAATGGTGTTTTCACTGTGTAAGAAAAATTCCACCAACTGCTTATTTAGCACCAGGGCAGGCAGTACTTGAAACCTTATGGTACCCTGCAAGAACTGAATAATCAATCCATATCCTACATGATGAGGAAAATGTGGCATGCTAAAAATCTCACAGATTTTCCTATTTTAGCAAAGTTCTACTAAAAGGTTGTTGGGGCAACTGTTTTGATAGGTGAAATACTTTGTGCAAGACCAGAGCACAGAATCAGGGTATAGTTTATTTTAGCAAAAAAGCTAATGATACAACCTATCACAGTCTATGTCTTTCATCACCCGAATGACACTTTAGGTATTGGATACACAATAACTCAGCAAAGTTGGTGTTTCAAATCCTCCTCAAGTCCTCAAGCTAATAAAGAAAAACTAGTCTGAATGAGCACACTGACAACGTAAAAATGCTCTATGGTTTGTATTTATACTGATCTTTAGTGCTTATGTCTTTCAAAATTTATTACAGTCTTAGCAAAATGTTTAAAATCTCCTGTAGAAGAAGAACTTGGGCTGACGAAACACAGTGCGTTTTTCCGTCACTACTATCCCAGCGTTGCATCTTTGCACGCTGGAAAACCTAGAACTAACATATGCATCGCTTCCTCTCAGACACAAAGGGTTCCTGCCTTGCACTGGTATCTGTTCCACTGTTCTACAAGAGAGAAGACTTCAAGGATCTGTTTGACATACATATTTCTTTCCTCCGTCTCATTTCTCTTGCTGCCGCCTAACTCACGTGCTGTCTATCGCCGTTCCGTATCTGATAAAGAGGATGAAACCATCTGGCATGCAAGTTCTTCTTTAGGGCAACGAAGCTGGTGAGGGGTCTGGAGAACAAGTCTTACGAGGAGCGGCTGAGGGAGCTGGGGTTGTTCAGCCTGGAGAAGAGGAGGCTCAGGGGTGACCTTATCGCTCTCTACAGGTACCTTAAAGGAGGCTGTAGTGAGGTAGGGATTGGTCTCTTCTCCCACGTGCCTGGTGACAGGACGAGGGGGAACGGGCTAAAGTTGCATCAGGGGAGGTTTAGGTTGAATATTAGGAAAAACTTCTTTACCGAAAGGGTAGTTAGGCATTGGAATGGGCTGCCCAGGGAAGTGGTTGAGTCACCATCCCTGGAGGTCTTTAAAAGACGTTTAGATGTTGAGCTTAGAGATATGGTTTAGTGTGGGCCTTGTTAGAGTTAGGTCAGAGGTTGGACTAGGTGATCTTGGAGGTCTCTTCCAACCTGAACGATTCTGTGATTCTGTGATTCTGTGATTCTTCTCTCCCTCTCCCAATATCTGACAGCTGAGAGGACGACACTGCCCTCCAAATGTCCAATGTGAACTTTCAAGCAGAAAGAGGATTCACTCGGAGCTTGCTGGTTTTAAAGCAGGATCCTAAAGCAAGGCTTTCTTCCTTGATAACGTCTCAGTTTTTGCAAAACATCTCAAAGAACTTTTTCAAAAGACCTCATAGAGCTTTGACTTTATTTTAATAAGTGGTTTACAGAGTAACTAAAATGTCAGGAAACCCTGGAGGACCAATACAGAAGTTGTTATAGGACAGATGCATCTTCACTAAACGTTGTTGAAGTATGTCTTTTTAATCCATATTAACGAGGCTTCATGACTTCTGAGCAAGCAAATATTGTGTTACATCTTTTTAGCAAACATTCAGAAAATTTCACCTGAAAATGGCCCTGAGCTTACAGATATTTTGTGAACCGAAGGGAAACTGAGTACCGTTAAGTGCTCCTGGAGGCCGATTTTTAAGTTAATATTTAATAAAATTATTTTGCATTACTTGCTCAGTTTTCAGTTTGTGATCTTGAAATATCAACATCTCAAGGCTCTGTCAACAAACATGAGAATGATTCCATTTAATTTTGTCAAAATTAGCGTTCTGGATATGTTACAGAGACTTAAATGACACACCAAGTTAATACTGAGAAAAATACACATTTCTAAGGTGTGTCAGTGCCTCATGAAACAAGCCAGATTACCGTGACAATTTACTGATACCAGTTCAGATAAACTTAAAATTAAGCGAAGTCCAGTGTATCAAAGTTTTATGGGAAATTCCAGAGTTTTGTTAAACACAGAAGACAATTTTGCTTTCTGTTTTGTTAAACTGATCTGCCAAAGCAAAACACAGGAATAAACTTTAAAGGTCAATGGGTTTAGGTAATATGAGATTTTCCTCTCAATATGCATTTTTAAATAGTACTCTGAAGTACTATATTATATGATTATTACACTAAATACAATAGCCACTCCAACAGAACACTCTCAACCGATTTACAAAAGCTCTGTTTAACTGCTATCAAGTAGGTACAACAATTTTCTTAACTCTGTAACTATTAGTGAAATATAAATTACTTCTTCTAAGAGACATTCAGGCCCCGCTCATTACCTAAAGCCTTGAGTAGGTATCTTCTGCAGCGAGTCTTGAATGTCCCATTCCTTACCAGGTTCTGTTGCAGATCCTGAATGCCTTCATTGGGAATTTTTTTCTGAGTTTAAGCATTAATGGGAGCTGACAGAGTGACTTGCTCACGTTCACAAGGTCAAAATGCAGGACTGTGTTAGATACACATGGCTAAACACCGCAGGAGAGAAGGGGGTCTTGTGTGAGTTAATGCAATTTCAGTCAGATTTGTGTTGCTTTGTGATTATGAGATCTCCATTCTGCACGTCCTGACTGAGAGGATCTCAGCTGGTGAGTCAAGAAAAACATGTCACCTAAACAAAGAATGCTGAAGGAGACACTTGGAAGGCACGCTTCAAAGGTCATTAAGGAATCATCTCTGTATTACCACCTAGAATTTTTATTTAATGAAATAATATCCAATAATGCTCACAGCTGTATCAAAGATTAGCTGTTGCTTCTTATCTGATTTGCTATATCTCCTCCCTAATGAGCATCTTCAGTCTTCTTTTTTTCTCTTTATTCAAGTTATTTAGTGAGAGGAGATAACTTGCAATCTTGCCAAGGAAAACAAATGCAAGTCATTTGCACACTTATGTTGGTGGTGCTGCTAAGAAGAAAGCCCAATTTTGGTACCATCTGATGTACACCAAGCCAAATCACATAGATCAAAGTTTTTAAATTTTTGAACTTCCACTTACTTTTCACCCTTCAATCCAACTGCAGCACCTTCTTCTCTAACTTCCACCCACTCTCATGCTAGGAAATTATGGTACTGCTCTAGTTCCAAAAGGATGTTATTGAAACTGAATTTCTGTAGTCTTACACAGGCCTCAGAATCCAAATTTATTTATTTACATGACTTTTGGAAGAGAAAATGGGAAGTTATGTAAGCAACTACTTTTACACCCACCAGGTGTAAGGATTAGAAAAGATTCAGAAATCTGAGAAGCAGATTTACAGGAAGGTAAACCTTCCTTTCCCCACTCCCAGCCAAAATATGACTTGCCTGTAGACTTTCAAAGTAAAAAAATTATATTAGGCTTTGAAGGCAACTCATACTTTTTGTGACTGTAAAGCCACCATGAAAATTAAAACTCCATCGTAGTCCATTTTTATGTTAAAATCAGAATAGAAAAATGTAATTTTTAACCTTTGTCACAAAAACCTACCGAAGTCACAGTATGTATTTAGAGCCCATCAAAAAACCTTATGTCAAAATTAAATAAAACTGTTGGAAAATAAAGGCTTTTATAAGAAAAATGAAAAAAAAAAAAAAAGGAATACTTTGAGAACAAATTATTTCTTTAAAGACGAATACTCAATTCCTAGTAAGACTTGCAGTACATAGAGTTGTCCAGAAGTCATTTACTGGGAATGGCTGCATGATTCAATGTTGAACTTCAAACGTGGTATGTGAACATTCCCATAATATAATTCAATTTCATTCAGAGAGAAAAAGATGTTTCAGTTAAGAAAGCATAGTCCAGTTTAAGTACAACACATCCAGATTAGCTGTTCAGATAATCCAGTCACTCCAAACCAGGAAAAGCTTGGAGTTACAGCCCAATGCCACCTGAATTCCTTTGCATTCTGATCATCCTCAGCAGCTGAACACCACAGT
This sequence comes from Anseranas semipalmata, assembly GCA_013399115.1. Taxonomy (NCBI): domain Eukaryota; kingdom Metazoa; phylum Chordata; class Aves; order Anseriformes; family Anseranatidae; genus Anseranas; species Anseranas semipalmata. The sequence goes on along the minus strand of VXAA01004523.1, from coordinate 8,083 downwards.
GCGTTCGCAGCTCCCTGCAACCTCAGTCAGCTTTTCACCTCCAAACCGTGCCAGCTTCTGCTAAAATTTTAGCATCTATATGTTGTCCTTTCAAGTTATTAAGCGTGTTAATTCATCATAAAGCAATTTAGAGAAAAAAAAATGGTAAGAGCCTGCTTAAAATTCCACTTGTTCTAATGTTAAGGAAAAGAACCCTACCTTTTTTACAATGGACTATTCCACAGTGTGCTATATTATGCTGTACTGCATTCTATACTATATTACGGGAATTTTATAGTTTAACCTACTTGTGCCCCAGACAAAAAGCCTATTCAACCATTCAGCTATTCAAAAGTAATGTGAGCAAACTAAAATGTCTTCACAAATTATGCCTGATGTCTTTTGTCCTTCATATCAGAACTTGTCAAGTGAAAAAAAATCACTCTGCAACCAAAAAATGTAAAAGACAAAGGATATAATTATACTTTTCTTTTTAAGCATCGTTTTCATGTGTAGAAATATCCACACAAATGCCAGAGGCTACATGAACACCTTACGAAGCAGAAAACATGATGAACTAATTAATTTACAGTGTGATCTCATTTAAAGATGCAGTACCCAGAAGCAATCATTCAGCACGCAGTGACCATTTTACCCCATTTACTTAAGACGTGTAAGTGTTAGGAACATGCCATTAGTCAAAAGAAAAAAAAAAAGACAAGTAACAGGAGAAGGTAAGAGATACCTATTTTAGCTGTGTATGCATTATGTATGTACAGCAGTTTGTAATTCTGCCTGGTAAACGAAGTAAAAAAACTACAATAGTACACAAGGGATTTTCTCCTAAATGAAGCTTCAAACAAAAGCTCAAGCTGCCTATGGGAACTAATTACAAAGCCTTCAAAGACAGTTGGTGTAGGTGTTTAAGGGCACTGAGGGTAAAAATAGAAGTCTGAACAACTAGTAAAAAATCAGTTTGTAATCTGGCTGTAGCTCTAATTCCAACTTTTTTTAAAAGGGTAAAAAAATCTTTACACGCTGTACAGAAGCAGAACTAACAAATTATCCCTACGCAACTAAAGAATCAAAATTTAGGTCACACATTTTAAGTAACTATTACACTGTTAAAATGCATGAGGAAAGAAAACAATGTAAAACCAATTCTCTGCTTCTCCTCAATAGCGTAATTTCACTATAATAAAGAGAAGTCCAATGGACTAAGGGGACTAAGACATTATCTCTGACCTTTAGGAACAGACACCAATATTCAAACACCAATACCGGATAATAGGACCCAAAGCTACGGCCCAGCAGAACCCCAAATGGGAGCACAGAAAGTACATGGTTTGCCGTATCTATGCACTATGCAGCAACTGCTGGTCATTTACTTAGCACCTAAAGTGCCCTAAGAAGCCAGCCAACACGCTGCTCGGGGATGCAGTCTGACCTGAAGGAGCTAGGAACGAGCACTTGCAGAGCACCTGCCCAAAGGGACGGTACATCGTGTCTTCAGAGGTAGGAACGTGTGACCCAGGATACAGGACAGAAGAGAACAGACCAAAAATTTCTCAAGCTGTCAAAGACAACGTGACATCTACACTGCATTCTGAGCAGGCTAATTGATGACTCACATACTCAAAGTTAGGCAGCAAGTACTTCACTGCCTTCCTGCACTGTCACTTGCATTTTTAAAGCCATATTTCGTCATATTCATTTCATTATAGATGGTATTTTTCTAGAGCCCAGCCTACTTTACCCTTTTTTTCTACTCTAGCGTTAGCAACAACTCTCACTTAGCATCATCAAAGTATTTAATTAAGGAAATACTAATCTCTAGATACATTAATAAGAGGTAGCGTGTGATCAGATGACACAGATCCCTGTGTTACTCACTCACCTCCCATCCCAAACATTGCCATTTAGCCTAACCTACCGTAGGGTGCCCTTCTGTCTCTTTTCAATACATACAAGTGTGCTTATGCCCAGATGTGTTCAATTAAAGACAACTTAAGAGAGTGTATTGAACGCTTCTGCAGAGCACAGTTACCTATGCCTCCTCTTTACCCACTTACACAATTTTGTCAAAGGAAATAGTTTGTTAAGCATCATTCCTTCTCCCTACTTTCAAAGTAACTATTGCTCTTGGTTTTAGGGACCACTATGGATTTAGAGACCTCTTTTAAAATTTTTCTAATGATTTTATTAGGATTGAAGATGGGTGTAAGAGATGGAGTTTGGCAGGTTTACATGTCAGTTTTGAAGGCCTGTACTACACATCCTATCCCATCTCCCTACACATTTTTAGTGACTTCTAAAGTAGGCAAATTAAGCATCAATTCCTTTTGGATATCTGAAATCGGGAAAGTAATGAATACAGTTGGAGAAAGTTAATAGACTCTGGGAGAAACAACGATGGGGTCTGATCCAGCTCCTAGTGAAGTCAGTGGGAGACTTTCTATTCATTTCAGTGGAAGCTGAATTAGGCTATTAAAGTAGACAAAGGCAGTTGAGTACATAAAGTACCGAGTGTAATGGGCCTCAAAGAAGCACTTACACTACCAGGGATTGGGTATCTGGGGACCACATTTGCAGGAAGAGGGAAGCACTTAGAAAAAGGAAAACTCGATGCTTCTCTCCCTTTCTCTCTCCTTCCATCCTGTCACACATTAAAAGGACCTGGGGTTTATACAGTCCTTAGAGCCAGGGGTTGCAGGGTGGGGGGAAGGTTCCCAGACAGACAGAATACTTGGAAAAATACCTCCAAGGCTACAGAAAAAGCAAGCTTTCAAGAAAGCAGAATCAGGGTGAGACTGCTCTTCTTTCAGCAAAATATGTATTAGATAAATTATGACGAACTAATCCACCATGTGATCTTGGCAAGTTTGGATGGGCAATTATGGCTGTAGGATTGTAAAAGCACATCCATGAGTTCCAAATTTCCTCCTTCTCCTTCATGAGCACACAGGATGTGTGTTGGAAATATTCAGTATATTTATAGATGATTTCTAAACAGAGTAAAATACTGACATGACAGTTTTCACAGCTATTTAGAGTAGAATGAAAACTGACTACTAAGAATTACATTAGGGATCTTGTAATAATGATTGGAAAATAAGCTTGCAAATAATACTAAATGTTAAAAAACATAAAAGGGCAAAAATAAAGCTAACCACGTGTAACTTGCAAGAGATCAGGAGTTAGCTATTATCTACTCAAAAAATGGAGGCATTGTGGACAATTTTCTGAAGTATCAGCTCAGTGCCCAGGAGCGGTCAAAAACATACAAATAATGTTTTGAAATATTGAAAAGAAACGTGGAAGACTGATGTAAGAAGATATAAGTCCAGGAAGTCATGTATGAAATGGAAAAGGTGAACAGGAAACAATTGCCCACTGTATCTCACAAAACCCCAGGCACCTGATGAAACTGTCGGGTTACAGGTTTTCAAATAAACTAAAAGGAAACACTTGTTTCCACATAGGACAGAATTCACTTGTTGCAACAGTACCCTATGGATGCCAAAAGACTAATTGGATTAAGAAAACAATTAAACAATGGGAGGACCAGGCTTCAGGAAGTCTCTGAACTTCTATTTCCTGGCAGCTAAGATATTCTACAGTTCCACTGCTTTTCATAATACGTTTGCTTCCCAGTGCGGTATGTAGTAAGTCTTTTTGCCGCTAAACTAGCAGATGGTGAATTCTGTGTAGCTGACCATGCTTTTCCCTCCATGAGTTGAAGGATTCATCGCTTCTTATGAAGAGTCATGCAGGCTGAGTGTTACTTAGATGATCTCAGAATTAAGCAGATAAAAGGAACCTCAGGTCTCATTTAAAAAGCAAATATACATTTTTTTTCATAAGATAAGCTCCTAGTCCTTTCAATTATAGAGAAAAAGTAGAAAGCCTGAATCCTGAAAAATCTGAAATGGAAATCTACAACATTCATTATTGTGGAATAGAAACAAACAAACAAACAAAAAAGTGTGATTTTACAACCCAACTAAACTGAATCTTTGAAGTGCAGTTTTGGTTTGTTTTACTCCTAAAAGTTGGCTGCACAAGTGCTTTTTTATAAAGTTGTACGGTATACAGCAGAAATTAAACACAGAAATGTGCAGCCCCAAACCATCCATGTTCATCGGCTGAATCTGAGTTTCCAGACCTACAGAATTAACAATAACAGAAATGGGATAAGATTTAATATTTAAAAAATGAAATCTTCCTTAAAAGCAAAATCTTCTGCTACAAACTATGTTGTCCTTTACGGAAGGAGGCAAGGGAGGTGCTTCTACATCAAACGCAGGACACGCACAGCGGCCTATCACAGCATGATCCAAAGGTGTGATACAGTGAAAAGGCAGCTGTGATTCTAGGGCTAATAAAAAACTTACCTTCAGCAACATAAGGAGGTACTGCTATATTACACATGGCACTCTAAGAGTACATTTGGACTAACATACATTTTTGGTCACGCATCTTCAAAAAAAAAGTAAATTACTTAGAGGATCTAATGCAATGATTAGGAGAAGAGACTTCCACTAAAAAGTAATACTAAAATAGTTTGTCTTATCTAGCTACGCAAAATGAAGGTCAAGAGGGAATATTATGAATCTGTGTATGTAAAAACACAGAGAAGAACAATTTAAGTTACAGGATAATGCTGCAACAAGATGAGATATATCCAAATCAGTCAATAAACTATGACAAAAAATTGCAAAGGTGTTTCATTATCAGTGAAGTACTTTCTAGGATGGCATTCCAAACAGGGTAGCAGAAGCACAAAATCTACATTGTTTTAAGACAGAAACAATAATCATAAACAAGGTGTCATTCAACCATGATATAGAAATATAAGCATGTGATATGAGCACACAGAAGTCTGTTTAACTAGCATACATAAGAAAATGCTGGAAAGAAAGGAAAAAGATTTGGATTCTGACTGTTCCACCATCTTCTTATTGAACAAGTCCTGTGCTTTGTGACTTTCAGTGATAAAGTACACTCTTGTTTTTCTTGAAGCATGATTTGCTTTTAGGTTTGCTAGACTTAAGTTTGCACTGATGTGTGAGAATCTGGCTCTATCTAGCAACAGATTTTTGAGAGGAGGAGAAGCGTGCTCCAGATGGTATGAAAAAAAATCTCAGCTGTCTTATTGTTGTATCTTCCTTACCCTTTCATGGATAGACTAATTGGCACAACTGAGGTCAAGAATGCATTTTAGCTGCGTCAGACTGGCAGGGACATTTTTTTGTCTTTCTCTGGAGTATAAAGTATGGTCTATTTCTTAAGGTCATTTGGCATTCTCATCTACAAGTGTTCCTCCTGTTGCAAAAAAGCATGATACTGGTACAGCTCTTGGTCATTCCCGCACTTTTTCTGAAACCTCACCCTATAGGTCTCAAATATTTAAGTGTATAAAGAAAGAAACAAAACACAGTGCTTTACAACAGGCAGTGTTTGGTAGACTTCTCTAAAGTATCTAACTTGCATCCCTAGCTGCCATGTAATTCCAGCACCTTTCACTCTATGCTCTTTTTGAGGATGTATATTCTCCTTTGGGAACGTTTATATGCTTCTGAAAGCAAAAGGTTAATTAGCAGCACAGCCCAGCCAAGAAGAGCCAAAGAATTCTCATTGGAACAAAGGCTGTTACATAGCTTTCCCAAAATCAGAAATAAAACATTAGGTCAGAGTAAACGTGTTTACTAAAAGAGGGAATTCAGCTACAAAGAATTATTCTATAGACTGCAACATAGTGTGTCCCTCAAATAACTGACCATAGCCCTGCTTGGCTGAGCTTTTTATACACCACGAATTTGATGTGTTCTAGTAAGTTTTATTACATGATCTCATTCATTTGGAAAACCTTTAAATGGCATCACCTTTGCACTTTTCCCCATAGGGTATAAACACTGCATTTTAGTTTTTAAAGGTCTTTGTTCTCTCTCTCTCAAAAAAGGAGTCTTTTTCACATTAAGGGCATGCAAAGGTTTTCCTGAGTAGGCAGGAGCCTAAAGGAAAAGGACAGAAAGAAAAATAGGCTGTTTGACTTGAAAGTGTGCAAATACTAGGGAAGTAAGTAAGAGAGTGACCTAAGGGACACTTTATCTATATGTCCTGCAGCGAGTAGTAAGCCACTAGGTACTTCAATCTTGCGAACTATCTGCAGGTATCATTATGGCTATAAGAAGGCAGCTTTAAGCAATAATTGTGCAAGGGCACAAATCTGTGCAGATTCAAATGGTGCTTGCATTTGCATTTTAATCCAATGAGTTTAAAGCCAAAGGATGGACTGGTTTTCTCACTAGTAGAAAGGTATAGGCAAGGTCTTCTGGAAATCTGAAAACTGTCAGGCAAGGTTATCCCAGATGCTAATGAAGAAAACTGCCTAAGAATGTAACCATATCTTGCTAGGTCAAAAGGAGTAACCTACAGAGTATACTGGTGCTAATGGCTACCCAGCCCAAACAGCAAGATAGTCAAACATCCACAGAGAGAACTATAAATGTCCAAGAGACGTGATCTTTGATGATCTCTGCCAATAGAATGTTATGAAAACTAAAAATAACATTCTGCAAGAAATAGATACACTACAGGATGCTACACTGCCTTCTGAAGTCAACATAAAGACATAATTACCTGATGGGCTTCACCCGTTACTAGTAATGACACGTACCAGAATTAATGACACTGCCACGCATGAACTTTGCAGGTTATAGACGACTTCAGAACACTAAGAACTAATGACTATTCTTGAAAACATTACTGACCACATTTTAGAAGTGCATTTCTGTCTGGGTGTGGTTTTATAGAACATAAGTGCACCACCTTTAAAAAGGCTCGTTTCCTCACACACTTCATGTCACTCAATGGAGGGGTCATTCAGTTCGCATTAATAAAGCAGCTTCCTGTGTTGAAGTTCCTTTACCTACCTTCTGTTCACTGAAGAACTCTCAATTAAAATATCTCAAATGCTTTAAACTCAATATTTTAACATATAAAAACACAAGACAGACTACAAGCTTGCTCTAATTCCCCCGCCACCCATGACTATCACCTGGTATGCACATCACGTGGCAGGGGATCCATCAGCTGTACCACTTCCATACTGCATACTTCATATTACAGCTGTCTAGCTTCCGTCTAGCAACAAAGCATCTAATCACACTAGTTAACCAAATGACACATTCATTAAGACCCATCTATACTGTATCAAAAAAAAAAAGCTTTTTCATACTGGAGAGACATTAGTATAAGCATATATGCCACTTATACTGAAAAGCTCAGACTATCAGTGCCAGAAGGTCCCTAGAAGTTTTTAGAAAGATAGCTGTAAAGTTCAATGGTGAACAAAAAATACTGCATCAACACAAGGAAATCTTTTCAGATGTCATCCTGAGAGGATGAGGAGCTGGTCACATAACTAAAAATCAGTAACATCGTAAGAACAAATGGTCACAACTACTTTACGTTTATATCAGGGAGTGTAGTGATAGGACAAGGAGTAATGGCTTTAAACTAAAAGAGGGTAGGTTTAGATTCGATATTTGGAAGAAATTCTTTACTCTCAGAGTGGTGAGGCACTGGAACAGGTTGCCCAGAGAAGCTGTGGATGCCCCATCCCTGGAAATGTTCAAGGCCAGGTTGGATGGGGCTTTGGGCAACCTGGTCTGGTGGGAGGTGCCCCTGTCCATGGGGATTGGGACAAGATGAGCTTTAAGGTCCCTTCCAACCCAAACCATTCTATGATTCTATAAAATTTGTTACATGATTCACAGTCAAGCATAAGACTGTAATATACATACACAAGGCTTTAAAGTATTCTGTGCCCCAAAGCTGTAAACAAGGATCCAAACCAAATGAGGGGTAAAAATGTAAACTGAGAAGTGGAAATTCTGACTGAGTACTTTTTGGAACATTTTAGCAGCTATCCTTTACTTCAGCTGTAAGTGAAAGCAGTTATACAAATATAACAAGTGGAAAAGAGAGGAAGCTGAGAATAATTAACATAAAGCTAGAAGTTAACAGGAATCTGGTAATGGAAACAAAAATACATAAGGGAAATCCCTTGTCAGATGAGATGAATCACAGAATCACAGAA